>ML253681.1:14796-50083 GCA_005239495.1 Nicotiana undulata | reverse complement strand
GTTATTTGCTAAGTTTCATATGGGGGCCATCGAAGCCTTAGTTATCTTGTTCGTATTTTGTGTAAATGAGTTTTATTTACTTCAAACGTTGGCTTGTCTAGCGGGTTCAACGTTAGACGCGGTCATGGACCGAAGGTGGTTTTTCGGGTCGTGACAATTTCGATTTCAAGCCTACCAACTCTAGCACATCAATAACAGTATAACCAACCTATTACAAGTCAATAATAGTAATTATAATGCAGGTTCAACATAATGACAGACCGAGTCGTTACATTCTCCCCCTCTTAAACAAACGTTCGTCCTCGAACGGGTCTAGAAACATACCTGGAGTCTCAAACAAGTGAAGATATTTGCTCTGCATCTCCCGCTCGGTCTCCCAAGTAGCCTCCTCCACTGGCTGACCACTCCACTGTACTTTCACTGAAGCTATATCCTTGGACCTCAACTTTCTGACCTCGCAAGCCAAAATTGCTACTGGCTCTACCTCATATGACATATCATCCTCAAGATGAACTGTGCTGAAGTCTAACACATGAGACGGGTCACCAACATATTTCCGGAGCATCGACACATGAAATACCGGATGAACACTCGACATGCTGGGTGACAAGGCAAGTCTATAAGCCACCTCGCCTACCTTCTGAAGTACCTCAAAAGGACCTATAAACCGAGGACTCATCTTTCCTCTCTTTCCGAACCTCATAACACCCTTCATGGGTGATACCTTCAGCAGTACTTTATCACCTTCCATAAATGACACATCACGGACCTTGCGGTCCGCATAGCTCTTCTGCCTAGACTGCGCCATGTGAAGTCGCTCCTGAATTAACTTCACCTTCTCTAACGTATCCTGAATCAAATCTATGCCCAATAACTTAGCCTTACCAGGATCGAACCAACCAAACGGAGATCTACACCTCCTACCATATAAAGCTTCATACGGGGCCATCTGAATACTGGACTGGTAGTTGTTATTGTATGCAAACTCCGCTAGTGGCAGAAACTAATCCCATGAACCACCTAAATCAATCACACAAGCCCGTAACATGTCCTCCAAAATTTGAATAGTCCGTTCCGACATCCTGTCGGTCTGAGGATGAAATGCAGTGCTCAAATCTACATCAGTACCCATACCTCTTTGTACGGCCCTCCAAAACTGAGATGTGAACTGCGTACCCCTGTCAGAAATGATAGAAACCGAAGCTCCATGCAACCGGACAATCTTCTTAATGTAAATGCCAGCTAACCGCTCTGAAGTATAAGTAGTGCTGACAGGAATGAAGTGCACGGACTTGTCAATCTATCCACGATGACCCAAATAGCATCAAAACCCTTCGAAGTCCGTGGAAGCCCAACTACAAAGTCCATAGTAATCCGCTCCCACTTCCACTCCGGAATATCTAACCCCTGAAGAAACCCACCTGGTCTCTGGTGCTCATACTTGACCTGCTGTCAGTTGAGACACCGTGCTACATACTCAATAATATCTCTCTTCATCCACCTCTACCAATAGTGCTGTCTTAGATCCTGATACATCTTCGCGACATCTAGATGAATAGAATACTGCGAGCTGTGAGCCTCTGCTAATATAATCTCTCGAATACCATCCACATTGGGCATGCAAATACGGCCCTGCATTCTTATAACACCATCATCACCAATAGTCACATCCCTGACATCGCCTCGACAGACTCTATCCTGAAGAACTAACAAGTGTCGATCATCATACTGGCGAGCTTTAATCTGATCATAAAGAGAAGATCGGGAAGCCATGCTAGCTAATACACACGCAGGGTCTAACAAATACAACCTCACCTACTGACCCTCTAAAGCCTGAACATCAAGTGCTAAAGGTCGCTCTGCTGCTGAAAGGTATGCTAGACTCCCCAAACTCTCGGCTCTGTGATTCAAGGCATCGGCCACTACATTGGCCTTCCCCGGGTGATACAAAATAGTAAGGTCATAATCCTTGACAAGTTCCAACCATCTCCTCTGACGCAAATTCAAGTCCTTCTGCCTCAGCAGATACTGCAAGCTATGATGATCAGTGAAAATCTCACACTGTACCCCATACAAGTAATGCCACCAAATCTTTAAGGCATGAAAAATGGAAGCTAACTCAAGATCGTGCACTGGATAGTTCTTCTCGTGCACCTTTAACTGTCTAGACGCGTAGGCAATCACTCTACCGTCCTGCATCAACACCGCTCCCAAGCCAACTCTAGAAGCATCACAATAGACTGTGTAAGAACCCGAACTAGTAGGCAAAACTAGTACCGGAGTTGTGGTCAATCCTAACTTGAGCTTTTGAAAGCTCTCCTCACACTCGTTGGACCATCTGAATGGAGCACCACTCTGGATTAATCTAGTCAATGGTGAAGTAATAGAAGAGAATCCCTCCACAAAGCGACGGTAATATCCTGCCAAACCAAGGAAACTCCTAATATCAGTAGTTGAGGACGGTCTGGGCCAACTCTGCACTGCCTCAATCTTCTTCGGATCAACTTGAATACCCTCGCTAGACACCACGTGCCCCAAGAAGCTACTGAACCAAGCCAAAACTCACACTTGGAGAATTTTGCATAAAGCTTCTCCTCAATCAACCTCTGTAACACCACCCCCAGGTGCTGAGCATGCTCTTCCTAGCTACGAGAATAAACCAGGATGTCATCAATGAACATAATGACGAACGAATCAAGGTAAGGCTGGAACACACTATTCATCAATTGCATGAACGCGGCTGGGGCAATGGTCAGCCCAAATGACATAACCAGGAATTCATAATGACCATATCTGGTCCTGAACGCAGTCTTAGGAATGTCAGAATCCCGAATCTTCAACTTATGATACTCCGACCTCAAGTCGATCTTGGAGAACACCTTAGCTCCCTGAAGCTGATCAAATAAGTCATAAATATGAGGCAAAGGATACCGGTTCTTTACCGTAACCTTATTCAGCTGTCTATAATCAATACACATCCGCATGGAGCCGTCTTTCTTTTTCACAAACAACACTGGTGCACCCCAAGCTGACACACTCGGCCGAATAAACCCCTTATCTAAGAGTTCCTGAAGTTGCAGTTTCAGTTCTTTCAAACTCCGATGGTGCCATGCGGTAAGGTGTAATAGAGATAGGCTGAGTGTCTGGCACCAGGTCAATACCAAAGTCCACATCCCTGTCAGGTGGCATACCTGGCAGGTCTGCAGGGAACACATCTCGAAAATCACGGACTACAGGAACAAAATCAACAGATGAAGTCTCACTACTAACATCCCTCACAAAAGCAAGATAAGATTCACACCCTTTCTCAACCATACGCTGAGCCTTTAAATAAGAAATCACTCTGCTAGGCACATGCTCTATAGACCCTCTCCACTCAACTCTCGGAACCCCGGCCATAACTAAGGTCACAGTCTTAGCGTGACAATCAAGAATCGCATGACATGGGGATAACCAATCCATGCCAAGAATCACATAAAAATCAACCATATTGAGTAACATCAAGTCCATTCGGGTCTCCAAACCCCCAATAGATATAATACACGGCCGATACACACGGTCCACAATAATAGTATCGCCCACCGGAGTCGAAACATGAACAGACGTAACTAAAGACTCATAAGGCATATTCCGAAAATGAGAAAAATAGGATGAGACATAAGAGTACGTGGAACCAGGGTCAAATAAAGCCAAAGCATCACTGTGACAAACTGAGATAGTACCTGTAATCACCGCATCTGAGGCCATAGCATCAGGCCTAGCTAAAAGTGCATAAATATGTGGCTGGCTTTCACCTGCTTGACCTCCCCCTCTAGGGCAGCCTCTAGCTGTCTGACCACCTCCCCTAGCTGCCTGAGTAGGTGGTGAAGTGACTGGGGCTGAAGCCGAGGGCTGAACCCTCTACTGAGATGAACTACTAGGACGATGAGGACACTGCCTCCACTCATGTCTGAACTCTCCACACTCATAACAACTACCTGGAGCTGGAGATGAAAACTGATAAGAACCCCTGCCACTATGATAACCACCAGACGAACCATGCATAGAAGAATCCTGATAAGATGATGCTCGGGCGGAGCTCTGAGCTGGAAGGGCACTAAAAGATGAACGTCCCTGATGAGAATTGCTAGGACCCTGCCCCGAAGATACACCACTGTAAGCTGGGCGAACTGGCTGTGGAGGTCTAAATGGACGACCTCACCTGTGCTGAAATTGCCTTCTAGAAGGGGCACCACTGAAGCTACCTGATCCCCGAGGCCTCTTGACCTCCCTCTCCTCACGCTCTTGCCTACAAACCGACTCAATGTCCCGAGAAATGTCAACTACCTACTCAAATGTAGCTCCAGACACTCTCTCTTTGGTCATCAAGATCCGAAGCTGATAAGTAAGACCATCTACAACCTCCTAATCCTCTCCTTATCAGTAGGGACAAACTCAGAAGTATGTCAAGACAACTCGGAAAACCTTATCTCGTACTGAGTAACTGACAACTCTCCCTGGCGCAGCTGCTCAAACTGTATGCGTTGCTCCTCTCTGTGGGACTGAGGAACATACTTCTCCAAAAAGATCATGGAGAACTGCTTCCATGTGAGTGGTGCTGAACCAACCGGCCTACGCCTCTCGAATTCCTCCCACCAAGTGAAAGCAGCACCCGCAAACTGAAATGTAGCAAACGAGACCCCACAGGTCTCCAAAATACCCGCAGTACGTAATATTCTCTGGCATTTATCTAGAAAACCTTGGGCATCCTCACCCTCTGTGCCGCTGAAAGTCGGAGGTTGAAGTCTACTAAACCTCTCCAGCCTACACTGCTCATCCTCGGTCATAGCTGGAACCATAGTCCTGAACTAGGGAAACCAGCTGGGCTGGGACTACCCCCGGTGCCTGATACCCTGTACAACCTGCTCAATTGTCCGGACAGCTGGAGTTTGAGTTCCTCCCCCGGCCTGAGCTGCAGTGGCAGTAGCAGACATAGCAACTGTCTGAGCTAAACTGGTACACACCGTCAATATCTGAGCCAGGATCTCCTGAAGACCCGGAATAACAATTGGAACTGCCGGTGCCTGAGCTTGTCCTGCTGAAGCACCATCGGCGGGAACCTGATCCTGAATGATAGGGGGATCCTATGGTACTGTCCCGGCTGCTACGCGGGCTGGTCCCCTAACTCCACCACGGCCTCGACCCTTTGTGGGTCTGGTTGGTGTCTGGTCACCCTGATCGGTATTGTGTGTCCTCACCATCTGTGAGACAATGAAACAACATGAGTTTAGATTTCAAGAATAAATAGATTGGCACGAAAGAGTTCAAGAAATTGAGATTTTTTTTCCTAATAGTTTTGCAGCCTCTCGAAGATAAGTACAGACGTCTCAGTACCGATCCGCAAGACTCTACTGAACCTGCTCATGACCGTTGAGTCCTATGCAACCTAGAACTCTGATACCAACTTGTCACGACCCCAAATCCTAACAGGTCGTGATGGTGCCTATCGGCCAGCCAACCATCACATAACTAACCATTCGTTCGATTATAATAATTCACAATTCAATAATAAGTAGCAAAATATCATAAAATAAATTCTTTAAGTCTTAGCGCCCCAATAATAGTCTAAACAACTCTAAGCAAAATCTCCCAAGACTGGAGTCAACATGGTCACGAGCATCTACGAAATAAAACTAACTCTGCTAATGCCTTAAAAAATGTCTATGAAATAAATACTAATACTAATAAAGGAAGGGAAATAGAGAAGCTGTGGACGCTGGACAGCTACCTCGAAATCTGGTAAAACTACTGCTAACGAACAAAGATAGCTACTGCTCCGAACTAGTACCTGGATCTGCACACAGGGGTGCAAGGAGTAATGATGAGTACGTCAACTCAGTGATAACGAAAATAAATCACAGTCTGAGAAATACGAAACACACAGCACAAATACACCAATTCACAAAAATAGTAAATCACCAACTCACCATAAGTATTCATCAAATACATAAGTTCGAAAATCGTTTTCCAGAAATCCTTTGAAACAAGTATAATATCAATATATCTCAGTAAACTCAGTTTGAAAAACGAAGTGAATCGTAGTCAAAAACTCAGTAAAATTTATCATAAATCTGCCCCTCGGGCCAAAATCATTTCTCATAACAATCTCAGTATCAGCCCATCATGCAACCTCACAGTCACTCAATATTATCCCATCAGGAAACCTCACAGACGCTCAATATTATCCCATCAGGCAACCTCACAGTCACTCAATATTAGCCCATCAGGCAACCTCACAATCACTCAGTATCAGCCCCGCAGGCAACATCACTCATTAGGTACCTGCGCTCACTGGGGGTGTGTACAGATTCCAGAGGGGCTCCTACAGCCCAAGCTCTATAACAAGCCACATCATGGCATAAATCACACAGAATATTTCCCGGAACCTCTCTCATATCACAACATCCTCACAATATGGCTCGCAGCCTCACTCAGTCAAACACTCTCAACATGTCCTTCAGGCCATGAATATACCAGGTTCTCGACCCAAAAATAGTGTTTCATTTTCAATAAATAGTATCAAAATACTCTGAGTGTCAAAACAATTATCACGAAAAGACTGAGTGAAAATGATAACATAACAAGTGAGAAAAATAGTAAAAATATCCCCCAAGGGGTAAACAGATCGGCACTAGGCCCCAAATATTGCTTACAACCTAAGTATGTCAAATCATAATAGTACTATTGGATATAAGCTTTAAAACTTTGTTTCGCAACTCAATAGTTGCCTAAAAAGGGATATATTCCCAAAGTTCCAATCTTTGCATTCCAAAACCCATGAAAGGGTGCAGAGTCCGGGGTTTCATACCCTCAAGACAGGATTTAAAGACATTAATTACCTCAAATTAGCCCGAAAACTATTCCGCAATACGCTTGCCTTTCGAGTCAACTTCCGAATGCTCTAAATCTACCAAGTTCAGATTTTTATCATCAAATTATGCTTAAGGCATGAATTCCAATTGAAAAATATCGATTTTAAGCACAAAACCCGACCCCAATGCCCGTATCTTGGAACTCAGAAAATTTTATACCAAAATGTTCTTCATCTTCTCAAGAGTTTGTACATATAAAGAACGCAAAAATCGGAATTCATTTGACCGCTCAAATCGACCCCTAAAGGTCTCATAATCTCAAGCCCTAACCCCATCTTTTTCTACTGATTTTCATGAATTAAACACTGATATTATGTTCCTTAATCACCTAAAATCGAGTTTTAGGGTCCAAAGTACTTACCTAAATGAAGAACGATGATTTCCCCTCTTCGAAATCGCCTCCCAGCTCTTTTCCCGTTAAAAATGGTGTTAAAAGGTCTAATGGTCGCGGAGGGTTAAATTTTATACTGTCCAGGGGTTTCCGCACCTGCGGCCAAGTTCCTGCACCTGCGGTCCCCTAACCGCACCTGCGACCTTCCCCACACTTGCAGAGCCTTTTCCGCTCATGCGGGCCCGCACCTGCGGTCAAACTTCCGCAGGTGCGGTCACACCAGGAATCAGCAAAATCAGCAGCTGAAGATGCATATTTCAAGTCCCAAAACTTCCCTTTAACCATCCAAAATCAATCCCGAGCCCCTCGGGACCCTAACCAAACATACTAACTCGTCACAAATGATCATTCGAACTTAGTTGCACTCTCAAAACTCTAAAAATAACATCAAAACACCAAAATCACTTCGGATTCAAGCCTAAGAACTTTGAAATCCCTAAATGAGTCCGAGTTATGTTCATGCTTCCTAATTCTAAGTGAAATATGTCACATTGTGGAATAGATTGACGGTGTTAGGCGGTCCGGTGATTTGTGATAAAAATTAAAGGGGATTCCGATTCGAGGTATGTATGGCTAACTTTAATCTTCGTAGAGTCACCTTGTTGGTATCCTAGCATTCGGTATGAGTTTCTTGCTGAGTATATGTGAATCGATTGTCCGGCTATGTTGAGGTGTAAGATTTCATTTTCTGATTTTCTTAGTCGATTACCATGTTAAGTGAAATTGTGAAAGGTGATTTCTTTGTGATTACTCAATCATGTGCAAGGTTCGTTAAATGCTTGAACATGTTGGTATGAAAGAATGGTAACGAACCCAAATGTGTGAATGTATCTAAGTGCTCAAGGCTGTGTAACAAGTGATGAAAAGGAGTTATGAATTGATTTAATTGAACTAAATGACCGTGGCAATATCGTATATGACTCATTGTTTGGCAAGGTTTATTGTGGTTTGATTTCATACAGATTGTTGGATGTAATAAATTTATATTCTTGTTAATGAAAATCTTTGTGATGGAATTAATGGTTGATAAAGACTATTATGAATACATGATTGTTTGGTTGTTATGAAATTGTACTCTTGATGATATGAATCCTTGTGATTGAATTGTGGGCTGTTATTGTTGCTATGAAATGTAATTGTACGGTGGGATCGGGTTGCGCGCCGCAACAGAAGAAATAAGTTGATGTGAGAAGAAATAAGGGTGGAATGTGAATTGTACAGTGGGATCGGGTTGCACGCCGCAACAGAATGTAATAAGGCAGAAATGTGATTGTCCGGTGGGATCGGGTTGCACGTCGCAACAGGAAGTAATAAGGGTGGATTGTTAAGAAGGAATAAGGGTGGAATATGATTGTGTCGAAATAAGAATATGTGAAACTCTCAATTGTGCTGTTTCTATATCTCTGTGCACTATTTGTTGGTTTCTTTAACTGCCTCTTATATGTGTATTGGTTGGTTTTACTTAGAGTAATGTTTGTTCATACATACTAGTAATATTCAACGGTACTAACGTCCCTTTTGCCGGGGGTGCTAGATCTGTTATATGGATATAGGTGGTTCCATAGCAGGTAGCTCAGCCCGCCGTTAGTGGTGCCTCCTCTTCATTTCTTCAGCAGTTCTGGTGAGCCCCATTTTCTCTCGGGGCCATGTGTGGACTATATCATTCTGTTTTGCTTATGTTGTAAAAGGTATAGCCGGGCCTTGTTACCGGCAAGTCTATGTAAGCTCCTAGTACTCTTAGAGGCTCCGCAGACACTGTGTGGGTCGTATACATGTATATTTTGGGCGGTAGTTGTACTCACTCGTAATTGTGGATCGCATCGAAAATGTTGTATGTAACTTGTATGTTTTGGATTATCAATTTTTGAAAGTTAAAAGAGGAAAATGAACTTATGTTGTAAATCGTTCTTTGTATCTGAATTGGCTAATTCATATGGAATAACGTATATTATGAACGCAGGGTAATACGTTGTGTAGGAAAGACAATCCAGGTCCGCTTGAATGGGTTCATCCGGTTAGGCGCTGGTCTCGTCCCTCGATTTTGGGACGTGAAAAACTTGGTATCATAGCCTAAGGTTTAAAACGTGTCCTAGGATGTCTCGAAACCGTGTCTAGTAGAGCCCTTCTTATCGGTGTGTTTTCGACCACATCTATAATTAGGGGGCTGCATGGACATTTAGGAAAATACCCTTTCATTGTTACTCTGTATAGTGCGATGAAGTGGAAGGTGAGAATATATTTATCTAACTCGTGCATCGTCCTAATTTTCAGTAAATGGCACCCAAGAAGAGATCTCGACTCGGCCTAGAGGCCAATGCCACCCCAAGTGTGGCCATAAATTCCTTATCTTATGGTGCGGGTGAGAATGATTCCCCGACCATGAATCTGCCTGACCCTTCCATTCCAGGCCAAACTGTTCCAATTCCTGCTCCAGCGGAGGGTGCCACAGTCCCTCTCATTGAAGTTCCTGATCCTTCCTCAGTCCCAGCTTCCGGTCCCGGTATTTGTGATGGGGACCTCAGGGGAGCTATTTAGATGTTGACTCAGCTAGTGGACTCTCAGGCCCAAAGATCACATGCTGCCCTTGCTTCCTCTAGCGAGCAAGGGGATTCTTCGGGTTCCAGAGTCAACCAGTTTCTACGGTTAGCCCCTCCAGAGTTCACATGCACCGACCTAAAGGCCGATCCTCAGGATTTTATAGATGAAATGTACAAGACTCTCCGGGTTATGAAGGCTACAAAGACAGAGGGGGTGGAGTTAGCTTCCTATCGGTTGAAGGGAGCGGCATATTCATGGTTCGAAGTGTGGGAGAGTTCCCATGGAGAGGGGAGCCCTTCGGCAAGGTGGGTCGAGTTTGTAGATGCTTTCATGGATCATTTCTTGCCTGCCGAGACTAGGGCAGCCCGAGCTGCAGAGTTTGAGGTCCTTAAGCAGGGCAACATGAGTGTGTGGGAGTACCATATGGAGTTTGTGCGCTTTTCCAAGTATGTTATCCACATGATGCCGACTATGGAGGCCAGAGTTCGTCGGTTTCTTCAGGGCCTCAGTCCCTTGGTTATCAATGAGGCTGCTACAGCTGCTTTGCACTCATATATGAACTATGGGAAGATTGTGGGATTGCCCAGGCTACGGAGGCCCGGAAATTAAAGATAAGAATGGAGAGAGAGAGCAGTAGTAGGGCCCGGTCAGTGGGCAACCCTTGGAGTTCGGTTGGAGGTGTGAGATCAGCCCTTGGGAGAGGGTCATCAGGACCATCTCAGTCATATGCTCAGTACTCAGCTAGTGCACTGCCATCAGGGAACAACTATCAGCAGGGAGGTCGTTTTGGACCAGGTACAGACAGCAGGAGGTTCCATCAGTCGGGTCGTTCAGGTGGGAGGTTCCAGCAGCAGCGGAGGGCCCCATGCCCCAAGTGTGGGAGGTTCCATTCTGAGCCATGTTACCTGGATATCCCGGTATGCTATAGATGCGGAGTGAGGGGCCATGTTTAGCAAGATTGTCGTGCGTCCAGTCAGGGCACAAGTAGGGGTACTGCTCAGCCATCCAATTCGTCAGCCGCTACATTTTTAGCATGCCCTCCAGCACCAGCAGGGCGCGGTGCAACTAGGGGTAGAGCACGGGGTCAAGGGGGACCCAGCTGGTTCTACGCTTTGAGTGGTCGTCAGAGTGCTGAGGCTTCTCCATATGTTGTCACATGTATTCTGATTGTTCAAACACATGATGCTTATGCTCTTATTGATCCCGGATCTTCATTGTCATATGTTACTCCATTTATTGCTTTGAGTTTTGGGATAGAACCCAAACAGCTTCATGAGCCGTTCTCAGTGTCGACTCCGGTTGGTGATTCTATTACGGCTGCGCGAGTCTATAGGAATTGTGTTGTCACGGTGTGTGGTCGAGATACCACGTCCGATCTGATTCAGTTAGAAATGGTAGATTTTGATGTTATCATGGGGATGTATTGGCTCTACTCATGCTTTGCTACACTCGACTGCCGAACCAGAATTTTGAGGCTCGGGTTTCCTAATGAACCAGTTATTTAATGGAAGAGGAATGATGTTGTGCCGAGGGGTAGGTTTATATCCTATCTTCAGGCCTCCAAGATGATTCGTAAGGGGTGCATCTATCATTTGGTCCGGGTTGCTGTCGCGCCCCCTTTTTCCCTTAAGCGGAGATCGGGTTTATGACATTCTGATAACTCCTTTTAAAGGAAGAGGATTAAAAGAAGAGTCGTCAGCTAATGATTTTTAAGGTGCGTTAGGGCACCTAGAGTGATTAACTCATGATACTAGTTTGCATTACCGGAGATTGGGTAAGGGCTTGAAATTATCCCAAGGGGAAGGTATTAGGCACCCCTCAGGATCCACAACTGTGGTTCCCAGCCAAATGGTTTTCGTGAATTTTTACAATAAGCAAGTAGCAAGTAATGGCTCAAATAAGAGGGGATTTCAAATAAGCATTGGAGTTACTAAATTTTGAAAAGAAATTAAATAAAACATTTGATATAAGAGATATCCTAGGTTTGAAATAATATGGATCACATCAATGCAATACCCGGTATGTCACTCCTCAAAGAGGGGCTACACGTGGTATTAGCGCACCGGTCATCATATCCATATTCTACCCTTTCCCACCCCGTGAAGGTATTTTAAAACGTGCGTTGGTCACGAACTCTATTGCGTGCTATTACTCGTCCCGTCCTATCAGTTCCGGAGGAGGCTAGGACTACTATCCTAAAAAGGAAGTACTAGGCTGAACCCCTATGTTTAAAGGACAAAATTCTAAACGACAAGCAAAGACAGTTAGGACTACAAATATAAAAAAGCACATAGAAGAAAATATGAGGCTCAGATATTCCTCCACAAGTTATGCACATATCAGCACGACTCAAACACAAATAAGGTCTTTTAACTTCAGATCCTAATGCATGACATATAGGCGAGAATACAGTAGCGACGCAGCTCATTACTGATTTTAGAGAAGGAATTGCACCAGTTTCTAAATATTGATTTTAACCTGTTGTTATCCAAACATTACACATAAAGGAATAGGTTTCCAATTTTAAAAAGTTTAAAAACTTAAGGCTTGCCTGGGCGAACCAAAACTGCTCCAGTTATGCTGTTTTAGTTTCCAGTTTAGAAAAATAGTTGTTAAGCGGGGTGAGTCTGTTTTAATCTTTAACCAGGCTAAGGGGGTGGGTATTATACAAATAGGAATGCAATCCTAAAAGGCATGGTATCTGAATGCAAACGAGGTACATAATGATGCGAAACCTACACATGATGTTCTAAATGAAGATGCATTTCAGCGTCAGAAAATATCCATTTGTTAACACATTTTGACTTAAAGCAGAACGTAGTAGTTTCACAGAAACTCCGATTCTTTGTTAGATTGTTGAACCTAATACATGATTTTCTCTAGGCGTTCGTAGTAGTGTGTGCAATGATGCAAAGTTTATTTTTTTTAACACAGGACTTTATCATAAGTAACATGCTGAAAATAATATCCTAAGGGACATGATTTCTAAATGCACAATTGATAGTGGTTAGTATTATTATTCAGCCTAGCAAAGCAGGATTTCTAGGTGATGCAGTTATGAGAATGCTGAAGAAGTAATATTGTAACAGCCACTTTTGTTGTTATTTATCCTATGGACATGATTTCTAAGTGGATATAAGTATGATGAGATGCTAAAAGAAATAAACTTAATTATCATGGTATCTAATGCATGAGTGACATGTTATCCTAAGCATGGTGACTATTGCACATATAGGAAAAGTAAATCTACAGGGATGGCTTCTACCCATACTTACACTATAGCATGCATATTCCCCACCCATTTCACTATCCAGCCCCAGAATCGTTTTTACAACTAGTCATTACAGCCCAGTATTGCACGAATTACATATGTAAATAAGAAAATTAAGAAGTTACACTATAGGGAGCCTACCAATAGGCCCAAGTCTCCAAGTCCTTAATTCCATATGCCATGGCCTTTCAAAGCCCCGGGTTTGTCAGAGTTCCTAAGGACCTCAGAGGATCCCAGGCAGTGCTCACACCCAGGTACCCCTAGCCAAGAGTGAGTAAGTGCAGTGATGAATGACGGCCTTGTGTTTCAGAGTTCAGTGGGTACTCAAATGGTCCCCAAAGCAGTGCTCACATGAAGGGGGCTGAACTTAAGAAACTAGGAGTAGAGTGAGATGTGCTCATAGGAAGTTTAAGTAAAACTTGGTTGAAAAACAACTTGAAAAGAAGAGGGACTTTTAATAGAGATCAGCTTTTCAGAATAAGGATTCAATTATTGAAAAACAGTTTGTAAAACGAAATAAATAAAATCAGCATCACATAAGGGACCCAGGGTGGTCCAACAATCACAAACAGGGGTGAGAGGTTTGAGGGACAAGTACAGAGCCTGTGAAGAAGGCGGCTTTCACATAAACACATAATCAAAAAGGAGGGGGGGGGGGGTTTCTAAGCGTTCGGGGATATGACTAAGTGTCAAATTAGAGCAACATATCAACATAACAACTAACATCATGACTGAGTTAACATATTAGTCATAAGCATGGAGATATATATAAAGAGCTGAGGCTGAGTATAGAGAGACACATTGAGCATGCAAGGTAAAGTGACAGTAGGCAAGTAAAAGAGATTCAGAACTCTAGTTGCATGTAGAACAGCAGAAACACAAGTGGAAACATATCAGAAATACAAAGAACTGAACCATGAATAGAAACATATTGGTTTGGATGACTGAAGCTTAAATCAGGACATACCGGTATGATGAAGAAAGAAGTAATGCAAACAGAGATAGAAGGCACAGTAGTCAGCCTTGGCTTACAGCCGGCTCACTCAAAGTAAATAGCAAGTAGCACAGAAGAGAGAGTGAAAATTCTTTGTTGTGAAAGAGAGATTTTTGAACAGTGTATTGTTCGTGTCTGTGTTGTGTAAGAAAGTTTAGAACAGTCTCTTGTTTTTTTTTTATGCTAAGAGGAGAGCAGATGTATTTATAGTTTAAAACAGGCAGAAGAATAAGGTAAGAAGTGCTAATTTAACATAGTTATGAAAATAATGTCAATCAGAATCAATCAATGTCCGGACTCCCTTTAATTAGGGAGTCAAGATTCAAACGGATACAAGTTGTAATAAATAAGGAAAATGATTAATTACCAGACTGACTTTACCATATTAAAGCATGTGGCATGTAATAAGGCTGAATACATAATGCTCCAAGTAAGGAAAGTATATGTCAAATATGAAAGCATATTTAGGCACATAAATATGGTAGAATGCAATTTTAGTTCTGAAAATCAATCAAAGAATCACCGATGAGACTGAAAATCACAGGGGATCAGTGCTAACTAAGGAAAGCATCTCACATGTAAGGAAGTAATTCAAAATCACTAAAGGTTCTAAGGAAAGCACATACGAGTTAAAGTTTTGAGAAAAGATATCACAGCTATGAGGGAAATCAATAGAATCAATAGAGAATACTATGTAAGGGTCGATACAACAAGCAATCAAGTCTGTTAAACAATGAATAACACAAAATCAGAGAAACCCTAGGCAAGTAGTAAAGAATAGTAGAAGATTGAAAACCCTAGGTATAGTAAGAATCACACAAGTTCAGAGACAAAGTATTAACATTGAACATTATAGAACACAAAGAACATAATCATAAACCCCCAATAGGCAACAACATGATAAAAATCACAGAGAAGCTTAAGCAGTCATGAGAAATAAGAGTTCGTGCATTTAAACAATCATATCAGTCACAGAGGGACTCGGAATCTAGGGAAAAACTGGTTTTTTTTAGTAAAGCAAGTTAAAACGAAAGACAAATTCGAATAAATCGTTGAATAATAGAAAGAAACATAGAATGATGTTAAAAACAGAAGCCAAAATCGTCTTTTGAAAGGGGTTATGAAACCCTAGTTTTGAAGTGAAAGACTGTTCGAAGTAGAAAAGTTTTTCTTTTCAAAGAAAGCATGCAAAAGCTTCGTAATATACATAGACCTGAGGCAGATCTAGAAGAAATCGAAGAGATATAGGAGTTAGGGTTTCGTGGAACCCAGAGAAGTAAGAAAAACCTCAGAGATGTCGCTGGCCTTAGCCGGAAAGGTCGTAACTCTTACTCAGACGGTTGGGGATGGCCGAAAAGTGGCATGAGGGATCATGAGAGGTGAGTGAACCGCTCCAGGTTCGCCTGAGGGCTTTAGGGTATCATTGGACTAGTACAAGGTGGACAAATAACCAGGAGATGATGAGGAGCCATGGTTTCCAGTGAGAGAACCAGCCGGAGAAGATGAATGGGCTTCATCAGAAGAGAGAAGCCAAGGGAAGGTTCTAGAGAGAACCAGAGAGGACCACAGAGAGATAGAGAGGGAATGAGAGGTCGAAGGGGGGTAATTGGGTTTAATTAAAGTAAGGCTGGGCCGTTGATCTATTTTGATCAACGACTCAGATTGATTTGGAGCTGGGCCGGGTATGGGGATTGGTTTGGGCTGGGTTATTTATGGGTTAAACGGTCAGGTGGGGTTGGATTTTAAAAAAATGGCTATAATTTAAATAAATGGGGCTAAACATTAAATACCCTAAAAATAAGATAATTAATTAGTAAATCATCTAATAATTGTGTAAAATGAGATTAAGACTAAATAAATGAAATTAAGGTGATTAACTAAAATAAAAATATATAAAATGATCAGTTATTGATTTTAAAATGGTATAAAATGTACAGTCATTCTATAAAATATAAAAAATGTTGTAATTAGCTAAATAATGTCAATATTGACTAATTTGTGAAATAATTAAACCTTAATGGAATTAAATAGGATTATGAATGATATATTGAGCAGGAAAATATCTTGAAATTATTTATAACACCATTTATGAATAATTATTGAATATGAAATATTTTGCAAATAGGAAAATAATTCGATAAAAATATGAAAAATTATGGAGAAATACCAATTATTATAAAGAGTGATTTGGAAGGTATATATGCAAGTTTGAAAAATAATTTGGGGAAAAATTGGGTATCAACAGCTGCCCCTCATTACCCAGAAAGGATGAAATAGTTGTCGGGTAAAGATATGATGACCAATTTTGACCGAATGGAAATAGTATGAAAGATTTAGGCTGCACCCTGGCTTCTGAGCTGCCTACATATCCTTGGTTTTACAGGAATCAGGCCGTATGTAGTTGGGGAGTCACCGGCGAAGTATATCGGTGACGTTTTATAAGGACGGACGCAAGGTGCGAGGCAAGGTGAACATAATAGCTTACGGGATAGTTAGGAGAACTGGAGCGGTCCGCTCCTGCCTGGCTGGATGTTCCTAGCCGGATTTCCTGCAAATTAATAACAAGCATATATTGTGCGTAATTTAAACATGATGCAAATTCCCATTGGACTATGAATGTTGTTTTTGGACGGTTGAGGATGACGTCCTTAGACCATGATGTCCTGGGCCATGATCACTTGATGCGAGATTCGCAGGCTATGAAATGATGTTCCTGGGCCATGAAGATGGTGCCTCCGAACCATGATGCCTTTGAATAATGATATGCAAACTGATAAAAGAGATCCTCTGGCCATGAAATGATGTTCTCGGGCCATGAAGATGGTGCCTCTGAACGATGACGCCTTTGGATAGGTTGGCGATATTTCAGCCCATGAAAATGCAATAGTATGATGCTAACAAGACAAAGCTTATTATTGCGAATTAAAGGGGCAGAGCTTAGCCCGAAAGGAAGCGAAGTAAATAATGACAGATACAGTGGTTGATTTGAAAAGTAAATGGGAGGCAGCGTTAGCCTCGGAAGGCAGGATCGTAGCCTTATGCAAATGCAGTAGGTAGCATTTAACCTCGAAAGGCAGAATAGTAACCTTATGCAAGAAATAAATGCATATGCAGATGGAGACAACATTTAGTCTCCAAAGGCAGAAAGGTAGCCTTATGCAATGCAGATGCATATGGAGACAACGTTTAGTCTCGAAAGCCAGAATGGTAGCCTTATGCAATGCATATACAGATGGAGACATCGTTTAACCTTGGAAGGCAGGATGATAGCCTTATGCAAATGCAGATGGAGGTAGCGTTTAACCTCGGAAGGCAAAATAGTAGCCTTATGCAGTGTAAGTGCAGAAAATAAAAGTACAGATAGGAGTTCTTAGCTGGTGATAAATTGCGGCGATATGATTGTTGTGAGTATTGCGATAAGTGAAGTGCTGTTTGTGATGGTAATAAACGTCGGCGTGTGCGACGAGCTTGAGAAGTGTGTCTTAGAGCAATGTGTGTTCTTTGGGAGGATAATATGTTTTCGGGCCTTTGCAATATTTGTTCTTGATCGTGATGATGTTGTCTGTATCACTGGGGTAGCGTTTGCTAAACAAGCTGTTTCAAAAAATAAATATGCATGATTATGTATAAGCATATAATCTAAAAATAGTTTTTTAGATGAACCGACGATCGGGACGCGGTCCGAGACATTGCAACCTCTCCTGCTACAGAATTTTGAGGGTCCTCCTCAAAATTCTGCCCCAGTTTGATGGGTGAATACTTCTGGCTATTGCTCGTGCGGCGATTGGCTGAACTTGCTTCAAAATTTTGAGGGTCCTCCTCAAAATTCTGCCCCAATTTCCATTCGTGGGGAAAATGAAAATTTTTATTGAATTGTGACCGAACCCATAGGGCTGCCTACGTATCCCCTCTTAAACAGAAATCAGGTCAGGCATAGTTCAATTTACATTTTTGACAAAAGCATAAGGAATTACACATATTAGCGCTTGACTGCATATGAATTGATTGGTTTTGGCCAAACTTCTCCGTCCATTTCCGCAAGTATGAGTGCTCCTCATGTCAGCACCCTGTGAACCATGTACGGACCCTTTCCAGTTGGAAGAAAACTTCCCTTTGGCTTCGTCTTGGTGTGGAAAGATTTTCTTTAGCACCAGTTGCCCTGGTGTGAATCGTCTTGGCTTGACTTTCTTGTTGAAGGCTCTAGTCATTTTGTTCTGATATAGTTGACTATGACAAACCGCGTTCATTCTATTTCCGTCTATGAGGGCTAGTTGCTCATAACGGTTCCTTACCCATTCTGTGTCGCTGAGCTCAGCTTCTTGTATAATTCTCAGAGATGGAATCTCAACTTCGGCAGGAATAACAGCCTTTGTACCGTAGACCATCATATAGCGAGTTGCCCCGGTTGATGTGCGGACTGTGGTGCGATATCCCAATAATGAAAATGATAACTGCTCATGCCATTTCTTGTGATTTTCTATCATCTTCCTTAGTATCTTCTTGATGTTTTTGTTAGTGGCCTCTACAGCTCCATTCATCTGAGGTCTGTAGGCTGTGGAGTTTTTGTGTTTGATTTTGAATGGTTCACACATGGCTTTCATCAAGTCATTGTTGAGATTAGAACCGTTGTCGGTGATGATTGACTCTGGAACTCCGAACCGACAAACAATGCGGTTGCGGAAAAAGTCGGCCACGACTTTCTTAGTAACTGCTTTGTAGGAGGCTGCTTCGACCCATTTAGTAAAGTAATCAATGGCAACCAGAATAAACCTGTGTCCGTTGGAGGAGGCAGGCTCGATTGTTCCAATGACGTCCATGCCTCAGGCGGCGAACGACCATGGTGAACTTGTTGCATTAAGCTCACTCGGAGGTACCTTTATCATATCTCCATGTATCTGACAGCGGTGGCATTTCCGGACGTACTGGATGCAGTATGTTTCCATGGCCATCCAGAAGTAACAATGCGGTTGCGGACAAAGTCAGACACGACTTTCTTGGTAACTGCTTTGTAGGAGGCTGCTTCGACCCATATAGTAAAGTAATCAATGGCAACCAGAATAAACTTGTGTCCGTTGGAGGCGGCAGGCTCGATTGGTCCAATGACGTCCATGCCCCAGGCGGCGAACGACCATGGTGAACTTTTTGCATTAAGCTCACTCGGAGGTACTTTATCATATCTCCATGTATCTGACAGCGGTGGCATTTTCGGACGTACTAGATGCAGTTCGTTTCCATGGTCATCCAGAAGTAACCAGCTCGGAGTATCTTCTTTGCTAGAACAAAACCGTTCATATGTGGGCCGCAGGCCCCAACATGAAGTTCCTCCAATAATGTTGATGCTTCTTTTGCATCGACGCACCTTAATAACTCCAAATCAGGAGTCCTCCTACACAGGATTCCTCCGCTGTGAAAGAAATTATTAGTTATCTCTGAAGTGTGCGCTTCTGAGTGGTGTTTGCAAACTCTGGGTATTCTCCATTTGCCAAATATTCCTTGACGTCATGGAACCAAGGATTTCCGTCCGCTTCTTCTTCGACATGAGCACAATAGACCGACTGATTGTGAATTTTCACTGGAATGGGATCAATGAAAGTTTTGTCTGGATGCTGAATCATAGATGACAAGGTAGACAGAGCATCAGCGAACTCATTCTGTATTCTGGGACATGCCGAAACTCTATCTTTGTGAACCTCTTTCTCAACTCCTGAACGTGATGTAGATAGGGTAGTATCTTGGAATTTTTGGTTTCCCATTCTCCTTGTACTTGATGTACCAATAAGTCTGAGTCACCAATCACTAGTAGCTCCTGAAGGTTCATGTCAATGGCCATGTTGAGCCCTAAAATACAGGCCTCATATTCAGCCATGTTGTTGGTGCAGGGGAACCTGAGCTTGGCGGATACCGGATAATGCTGACCTGTTTCCGATATTAAGACTGCTCCGATATCGACTCCTTTAAAGTTTGCTTCGCCATCAAATAACATCCTCCAACCGTCATAGGATTCTTCAATGTCTTCTCCTACGAATGATACTTCTTCATCGGGAAAATACATTATCAGGGGTTCGTATTCTCCGTTCACAGGATTCTCAGCAAGATGGTCTGCTAATGCATGTCCCTTGACCGCTTTTTGGGTCACATAAATAATGTTGAATTCACTCAGCAGGATTTTCCACTTGGCTAGCTTGCCAGTGGGCATGGGCTTATGAAGGATGTACTTCAATGGATCCATCCTTGATATAAGATATGTTGTGTAAGCACATAAGTAGTGCCTCAGTTTCTAAGCGACCCAAGTCAAAGCGCAACAAGTGCGTTCCAGCAAAGTATACCGGGCTTCATACGGAGTGAACTTCTTGCTGAGAGAATAAATAGTTTGTTCCTTCCTTCCTGTTTCATCATGTTTCCCCAGAATGCAACCGAAAGCTCCATCAAGTACGGCAAGGTAGAGTAGTAGGGGTTTACTTGGCTCAGGTGGCACCAAGACCGGCAGTGTGGGCAGATACTCCTTGATTCTGTCGAAAGCCTTTTGACAATCCTCGTTCCACTTAGTCGCAGCGTCCTTCCTTAGCATTTTGAAGATCGGCTCACAGATGACTGTAGACTGTGCTATGAAACGGCTGATGTAATTGGGCCTCCCCAAGAAGCTCATAACATCTTTCTTGTTCTTTGGCGGTGGCAGTTCTTGAATGGCTTTGACCTTTGACGGATCCAATTCTATTCCTCGGCGGCTCACAATGAATCCCAGCAACTTCCCAGCAGGAACCCCGAATGCACACTTTGTGGGGTACAGCTTCAGATTATATTTTCTCAACTTGTTGAAGAACTTCCTCAAATGTTCCATGTGATCAACAACTTTCTTTGATTTGATAATAACGTCATCCACATATACCTCGATCTCTTTGTGAATCATGTCATGGAATATGGTAGCCATGGCCCTCATGTAGGTGGCCCCTACATTCTTTAAACCGAACGACATCATTTTGTAACAGTACACTCCCTAGGGAGTGATGAACGCCATTTTCTCAGCATCTTCCTCATCCATCCAAATCTGGTGATAACTAGAGAAGCAATCTACGAAGGACTGTATCTCATGCTTGGCGCAGTTGTCAATTAAAATGTGTATGTTTGGCAAGGGGAAGTCATTTTTTGGACTGCCCCGGTTGAGATCCCGGTAGTCGACACAGACTCTGACCTTCCTGTCTTTATTTTGCACAGGTACGATGTTGGCTAACCATGTCGGGTACTCAACTACCCGGAGAACTTTGCATTGATATGCTTGGTAACATCTTCTTTGATTTTCAAACTCATGTCAGGTTTGAACTTTTTGAGCTTTTGCTTTACCGGTGGACATGTCGGATTGGTCGGCAGTTTGTGGGCCACAATGGACGTACTTAAACCAGTCATGTCTTCATATGACCAGGCGAATATGTCCTCATACTCCTTTAGAAACTCTGTGTACCCTTTCTTCTCTGATGATGACAAATGGATACTGATGTGTGTTTCCTTGACGTTTTATGAATCTCCCAGGTTGACAACCTCAGTCTCATCCAAGTTGGACTTAGGTCTATTTTCAAAGTCTTCGACCTCTTTAACAATTTCGTCGGGTATATCGTCTTCGTCTGAATCAATGTCCACTTGTTGCACTACCTCATTGCACGTCACAGTCATCAGTTCATCAAGTAAAGTAATAGTAATGATGTATAGAAAGAGTAATGAGAGAAAACGATAACAATAAATACCGGATATAATGAAAATTGAAAATGCTTTGATAAATTGAATAACTTGTTTTAAACATTGAAGATCTTATTGCGGGAATTGAAAAATTCAGAAGAGGAAAATCGTCCAGTAAATAAAACAGTAAATAATGCTTGTTTTTAGCCTTGCTACCCCGAGGCTCGGCGGGCTTTGATGGTCCTGATAGACCAGTTCTTGAGATATGTTCCCTTGCTTACTGCATGTACGGAAGGGCCTTCCTCCCCCTCCTCCACGAGAATAACACATCAATCCATATCGTTGTCTTCCAAAAACAAATTCCTCATCGCTGCAAGTGTTTCCTCTTCATCTGATCCATAGGCGATGTCGGCTTGCTTGAAGGTCTGCTCCAGATGAGGTATCGGCTGTTCCAGGAGGTAGTGATGACCGTGCCATGGTGGCGACCAGTTTCTAAATTCTTCCCATGTATACTCGTACCCCAGACCGAAAGTAGTACCATGTTTCTTGAGTTTTATGGGCTTCGTGATCCCTTGGAGGTTCTTACCGAGCCCTTTGCCTGGATCGTATCCTCCCCAGTTCAGGATGCTTTCGATCTTGCTATCCCACCATTTGTCCTTGTCGATGGCATTGACTCGTTCAATATGGTGATAAGTTCCTCCACCCAATTTTCTCTTTCCGTCAATCACAGGGATATTCTGGCGACTATAAATAGGGTTGCTACCGTCGCCGTGGATGATGACCTCTTGGTGGTTCCACTCAAATTTCACCGCCTGATGTAGTGTTGATGAAACGGCTCCAGCATCATGGATCCAGGGTCGTCATAACAGCAAGTTGTAAGATGTCGCCTCGTCTATTACCTGGAAGTCCACCTCGAACCAGGTGGGTCCCATCTGCAGGCATAGACTGATTTCCCCTATGGTAGATCTTTGAGAACCGTCGAAGGCTTTCATGTTGATTGCTCCCTCTCTTATCTCATGTAGTCTTTTACCCAATTCCTTGAGTGTTATCAACAGACAAATGTTAAGACTAGAACCTCCATCGATCAAGATCCTTGTGATGAAATGATCTTTACATTGTACGGTGATGTGCAATGCTTTGTTGTGTCCCAATCCCTCAGGTGGTAACTCGTCTTCATGAAAAGTAATTTTGTGACTTTCCAGCACTTGGACCACCATGTTGGCCATTTCTCCACAAGTGATGTTGTTCGGCACGTATGCTTCACTCAATACTTTAAACAAATCATTTATGTGCGTCTCAGAATTCTGCAGCAAAGAGAGAATAGATATCTGCGTTGGTGTCTTGTTCAGTTGGTCGATGACCGAATACTCCTTAGACTGTATTTTCCTCCAAAGATCATCTAAACCTATTTCAATGAGGGGAGGGAGATTGGCATCTTGCTTGCTTGACTCGGCCAGATGTTCAGGGGTATAGACTATGCCGGTTCTCGTCATACCCTCTGTTGCGATGGCTTCCTCAGACCTGTTTTTACCTTTCCTTCTTGCCTCGGCTGTATAATCCCAAGGGATAGCATCTGAATAGAAAAGTGGTGTGGTTGACATTGCTACTGGAATTGGCGTGGCCATTCTTACTTCAATTGGAGTGTATGTTAGGGGTGGCATGACTGCAACCTCGAGTGGTGCTGGTGCGTTTGCTGGAGATACAAACTCAACTTCAATTGGCACTGGCGGCTTTGCCTTTGTAGGTGGCGCCGCTTCAAAATCAAGTGGGATAGGCATATTCACCTCGGCATTCTCAAATGGATGAATCTGGACTATGATCGGGTTGAGAGTGACTGCATGTTTCTTTGGGTCATCGCCTTCTGCGATCAACACGATTGACCCCTCGGGATCCCAATCATCATCTATCTCAATCATATGGATACCTACACCCGTATGGTCTGGTAAAAGGTTGTTGTGGACATTCGTAACGGGTTTTTTTCCCACAATAATCTTGTTATCAATGAGGGTATGTATCTTATCTTTCAGAGAGCAGCACTCTTTGATGGTGTGTCCTTTCATGCCAGAATGGTATGCACATGATTTGTTTGGGTTAACCCACTGAGAAGGGTTCTCAGGGGTGGCAGCAGGGATAGGTGTGACATAACCAGCAGCTTTGAGCTTTTTATACAGCTGGTCAATGGGCTCGGCTATGACAGTATATTGCTTTAGAGGGCGGCGATCAAAGTTAGGGCGAGGCATAGGGAAGTTTTGACGAGTAGGGGGTGATTGATAGTGAGGTGGCTGGGAATTATAGGTGTTGTAGATGAGAGAAGGTTGTGAATATCTAGGTGGGGTAGGTTGATATGTGGGTGGTGGAGCTTGGTAAGAAGGTGAGGGTGCCTGGTAGTTCGGGTTTGGCTGATATGTGAATGGAGGTGTTGGGTAGACTTGGTATTTTGGTGGGGATTTGTCTTGTTGTGCAACCATTACAGCTCCCTCATCTTTTCTCTTAGACACACCACCGGGCTGTAAAGCCTTGTTAGTGGCTTGCAAAGCTTCAAAATTTGTAACCATACCGCTCTTGATACCTTCTTCAATCCGCTCTCCCAATTTGATAATGTCGGAGAACTTGTGGCCTTCGACCATCATTAGTCGTTCATAATATTGCGGGTCCTGAGCCCGAACAAAGAATTTGTTCATCTGTTCTTCCTCTAAAGTAAGTCTGACTTTAGCAGCTTCCGACCTCCAACGAGTAGCATACTCGCGAAAGGTTTCTGTGGGTTTCTTCTTCAAGTTTTGGATGTAGAACACATCTGGTGCGTTCTCTGTATTGAATCTAAACCTGTCCATGAAGTCTGTTGCCATGCCTACCTAGTTTGACCATTTCTTAGGATCTTGGATGATGTACCAAGACAGTGCGTCTCCCTTCAAAATCCTCATGAATAGCTTCATGCGGATCCTTTCGTCTTTTCCTACACCAACCAACTTGTCACAGTAGGTCCTCAGATGGACCCTCGGATCACCAGTGCCGTCAAACATTTCAAACTTTGGAGGTTTGTACCCCTCGGGTAGTTCAACATCTGGTTGTATACATAGGTCTTCATAGTACAAACCTTCAATTCCCTTGACTCCTTCAACACCCTGAACTCGACTAGTCAGTTTTCTAAGTTCCTCAGCCAGACTCCTGATAAGTAGGTCCTTCTCATCAGACTCGGATGTATGTGAGATAGGCGGAATGGATTGGGTCACAGTTTCCATGTAGATGGGATTGTTGTAGGCATTGAAATGGTCCTTCGTGGGGTTTAGAGGTTCGTGGATGAATGGTGGAGTGTTGTTGTGGCAAGTGTTGCATGGTGCAGGGAGAGTTTGTTCTTTGGGCAAGTGGTGTGATGGTGAGGTGTGGGATGGTTCTGTTGCTTTGGGATATTCTGTGGAGGAGTGGGGTTGACATCTGGGACGTTAAGGGAAAATGACAGATTGGCCAAATTCCAGACCTGGTCGAGCTCCTCTTGAAATTTCAGCAATTTCTGTTCTAATGGTGACATATTCTCAAGCAAGACTTGAATACCCCGGCCGTCAATGGCCTCTACCTGTTCAATCGTATTTTCCTTCCTGATACCGCTTGATTCTGCCATCTTACTTTTGCCCTTGTTTCTACCTTTGGGAGGACTGAGAGGAGGAGTAGGTGGAGGCCCTTTAGATCTTGTGCGGTAGGCGGATGATGCCAGAATGCACGAACTAACCTTTGGGGAAGGGGATAATAACTAAAAGAGAAACAAAACAAAAGGTAACCGAGTCAGTGAGGATTATGAAAAATATTGCAGTAATTAAACACGTAATGCGGAAATGTAAAGCGTATCCTAAGTTAGGGACCTCTTTTTGCCCGAGGTAGGCCTAGCGACAAATGGATTTGGAGAACTTAAAATGCTAAATGCCTCATTTTATTGATAGAAAATAGACAAATCTTTAAAACGACTCTAAATATGCAAAAATAAAAGGCACTAATGGCCATAGGCCTTATTACATCAATGAAGAAGACAAAAGAGGACATCCTTATCTACTTGGTCCCAGAAGGACCTTCCCCAGATTCGGCATTCCTGCTTCCCTCGATCAGCTTTCCCAACTCGCGAAGTCCCAATAGTAGGTAGGATTTAGCAAGGTATCCCCTTTAAGCTCCCTCAGCCTTTTGGCAAGTCTCAATCCTCTAGATGAACTTCTCTTCCAGCTCGACTATACCTCGTTCCAAGTATGCCAGCCTCTTATTGGTGCTGACGGCCATATCCTTCCATTCCTCGATCAGCTTTTTGTTAGATTCGTGTATCTTGTGATGTTCATCCTCGCATTTGCGAACCCTCTTGCGCAGCTGGTTGAACTTAACTCGTGCTTCAACCTTCTCATCTATAACTCGGTGACCTTGAGTGAACCCTGGATCGACTTGGCCCTCCATATCTTCTTCTAACCAACCCAGATAGAAAAGAGTGCAACCGGCGTGATACCTGTCTGGCTCGATGGTGTCTTTCTCAAGCCTAATCTTGTAGTGTTGTAGGTGCTGATCTTGGCACTTGTGAGGGCTATCATCATTCTGAAAGTCTATTCGAAGATGTCTCATTTTCTCGACCCTAGGTATGACCTGCTTCCTACCCGCTTGCCTCATAACTCGCAGTGGGACGTAAGGGTATGTCCCCCTCAGACCAATCAGTATCAGAAATGAAGCGTCTCAGGACCAAATGATGAACTCGTCTGTCGAAAACCACTCAAACATCCATTGAACCTGATCCTCGGTTAAGTTACCAAATAACTCAACCCATCCTTCGGCATTCTCCGGCTGAGCGAATATGTCTGGAATATAGTTCATTCGCTTTGGGTGATGGAAAGCGATATGGTCATCCCAAATCCTTCGATGGATGTCTTGTCGGTATTTACCTTTTTGCAGATGTTCTACGAGCCATAGTTGGAGTAATAAGTTCCAACCTTCGAAATGCCTTGCTCCTCGTTGACACATTTCTAGGGCCCGATACATATTTGCGATGATCATGGGCACAATGCTGAAGTCCTGCCTGTGTATCCCTTCCATTAGCGTCTTAGTTACCATGGCCAACCTAGTATGGATTCTTTCCTTCTTCATTGGGAACACAATCAAACCCAAAAAACACACCATAAACACGAACACTCGGCGATGGATATGTCCCAGAGAGGTGATGGCAAACTCGTCTTGGTAGGTGCGGTACGATTTGCTGTGACTGTACCTTTCATACAAATAGTCGAAAGGGATGTATGAATCCTTCAGACACACCAATTTTGGATTCTTCTTCAGACCCATCATTTTGAGGAAACCCCTACCCGTGCAGTTTTCAGGCTTCAGCAACCCCGGAGATTCCCAAGCTAGTATTGAGGATCCTGAGCTCGTACAAAGAACTTCTTAATTTTTTCCTCTTCTAAGGCCGGTCTGACCTTGGCAGCTTCTGACCTCCAACGAGTAGCATACTCGCGAAAGGTCTCTGTTGGTTTCTTCTTTAGGTTATGGATGTAGAATACAACCGGTGCATTCTCCTTGTTGAACCGGAATCTATCCATGAAGTTTGTTGCCATGCTTACCCAATTAGACCATTTCTTTGGATCCTGGATGATGTACCAGGACAGTGCATCTCCTTTCAAGCTCCTCATGAAGAGTTTCATGCAGATTCTTTCATCTTTTCCCACGCCGACCAATTTGTCGCAGTAAGTCCTCAGACGGACTCTTGGATCACCAGTATCATCGAACATCTCGAACTTAGGAGTTTTGTACCCCTTGGGAAGTTCGACATCAGGTTGTATGCAAAGATCTTCATAGTTCACCCCCCCAATCCCTTTAACTCCTTCGATGCCCTGAACTCGGTTGGTCAATTTCTTGAGTTCCTCGGCCAGATTCCTGATGAGCCTATCCTTCTCGTCGAACTAAGGGGTATGCGGTGTGGAATTAGCCACTGTTTTCACATAAATGGGATTATCGTAAGCCTGGAAGTGGTCTTTTATCTGATCCTGGAGAGGCGGAGCGTTATGGTGACAGGCATTGCATTGTGCTGGCGAGACTGGGTCCTTGGGGTGATTTGGTTGTTTAGGGATGTTTTGTGGTAAAGTGGGGTTTGGAGCATTTGGGAAGTGGATGTCTAGAACATTGAGAAAAAGTGATAAGTGAGCCAAATTCTTAACTTGGTCAAGCTCCTCTTGGAACTTCAGCAGTTTTTTTTCCAGTGGAGACATACCCTTGTGCAGAACCTGAATACCTCGACCATCAGTGGTCTCAACATGTTCATCCCTGTTGTCTTTTTTGGTTCCGCTTGCATCTGCCACCTTAGTTTTACCCTTGCTTTTCCCTTTGGGAAGACTGGAGGAGGAGTAGGAAGAGGGCCCTTTGATCTTGTGCGGTAGGCGGATGATGCCAGAATACACGAACTAACCTTTGGGGAGGGGAATAATAAATAAAGAAAAACAAAACAAAAGGTAAGGAAGTCAGTGAGGATTATAAAACATATTGCGGTAATTTAAACACGTAATGCGAAAATGTAAAATGCATCCTAAGTTGGGGAACCTCTTTGTGCCCGAGGTAGGACTAGGAAAAATTAGTTTGGAGAACTTGGAATGCTAAATGCCTCATTTTATTGATGATAAAACGACTCTAAATATGCAAAAAATAAAAGTCACTAATGGCCAATGGCCTTATTACATCAAAGGAGACAAAATAAAAGACAGCATTATCTACTTGACCCCAGAAGGATCTTCCCCAGATTCGGCATTCCTGCTCCCTTTGATCAGCTTTCCCAACTCACGAAGTCCCAGCAGCAAGTAGGTTCTGGCTAGATATCCTCATTCGGCTCCTTCAGCCTTTTTGCAGTCCTCGATCCTCTTGATGAACTTTTCCTCTAGCTCGACTATACCTCGCTCCAAGTATGCTAACCTCTTGTTGGCGGTGACGGCCATATCCTTCCATTCCTCGATCAGCGTTTTGCTGGATTCATGTATCTGGTGATGATTATCTTCAACTTCACAGAGCCTCTTGCGTAGACTGTTGAATTTAACTCGCACTTTGGCCTTCTCATCTATGACCCGGTGACCCGGAATGAATCCTGGCTCGAATTGGCCCTCCATATATTCTTCTAACCAGCTTAGATAGAAAGGAGTACAACCGACATGATACCTGTCCGGATCAATGGTGTCTTTCTCCAGTACAATCTTGCAGTGCCACAAATGCTGGGCTTGGCACTTGTGAGGGTTGTTGTCGTCCTGGAAGTCTGCTCGAAGATGTCCCATCTTCTCAACCCTAGGTATAACTTTCCTCCTCCCTGCTTGCCTCATAATTCGGAGAGGGACGTAAGGGTACGTTCCCCTCAGACCAATCAATATCAGAAATGAATCGTCTCGGGATCGGATGATGAATTCGTCCATTGGGAACCATTCAATCATCCACTGAATCTGATCCTCGGTCAAATTTCTCAGTAACTCAACCGATCCCTCGGCATTTTCCAGCTGAGCGAACATGTCTGTAATATAGTTCATTCGCTTTGGGTGGTGAAAGGCGATATGGTCATCCTAGATTCTTCGATGGATGTCTTGTCGGTAGTCACCCTTTTGCAGGTGTTCAGTGAGCCAAAGTTGAAGCAGTAAGTTGCAACCTTCGAAATGCTTTGCTCCCCGTTGATACTTTTCTAAGGCTCGGTATATGTTTGCAATGATCATAGGCACAATGCTGAAGTCCTGTCCATTGATCCCCTCCATTAAAGTCTTAGTGACCATGGCCAACCTAGTATGAATCCTCTCCTTCTTTGTCGGGAACACCATTAAACCCAGAAAACAAACCATGAAAGCAAACCCTCGGCTATGGATGTGCCCTAGAGGAGTGAGGGCGAACGCATCCTGATAAGTGCGGTATGATTTTCTACGACTGAACTTTTCGTACAAGTAATCAAAAAGGATGTACGAATCCTTTAAACATACCAAGTCCGGATTTTTCTTTAGTCCCAACATTTTGAGAAAACCCTGGCCTGTGCGATTCTCAGGCATCAGCAACCCTGGAGATTCCCAAGCCAAACCAGACAAACCTCCTATCTCTTCCAGCAGCGGTGTCATTTCATTGTTTCCAAAGCGGAATACCGACAGGTCGCAATCCCAAAATAAGGTAGCATCCTCTATCATCATTTTGTTAGGCTGAATATCCAAAAGAGAGGGCAGGTTACCCAAGTGTTTTCTGACGAGAGTTTTGTCGCTGGAGTGAAGATCTTCCCACCAATTCAGCAATTTGGGGTGGATTTTGGTGACCATGCCGAATCTGGGGCATGCCTCATTTTCTGAAAGGCGAACATGGTTAGGCCCTTACCCCTACCGGACTCGACTATTTAACATCAATAATTAGCAAAGCATTTAGTTCTCCAAATAAATGCACAAAATGTAAAGGCGTCTGTTTGGGTTCCAGGGAAACCCAATGGACTTTGGACAAGGCTATCTTAAAGGCTATTGTGCGGATAACACATTAGCCTAGCTAGGTTTGACCATGATGCATGCAACATTACAATAGAGTAAGGTTTCTATAGGGTTTTAGACCGGTACCCTTGAGCGGACAACTCAAAGGGGAAGGCACGGAACAGTCGACTGCAATGCTGATCGACTAATTTTACCGCAAATACGCCTTTCCGAATTTAAGGGATAGTAATATTGGAATAGCGCAACTACTCATTGTAAGCGTTGCTATAGGATTTTTGTTTGGCACAGGTGGGATATAAATGTGGAGCATGATATGCAATAAATATCATTTAAACAAATAAGCATGTATTTTCACGTTGAGGAAAAAAGAAAGGAAATACAACAGTTACAATGGAAAGCGGTTACAAAGAAAACATGAAGAAATGTCTGTTTCGTTCAGGTGAAATAAATACTTGCAAAAATTAAACAATTGACAGCATATAACGAGGAATAGGAAAAGGTGTAATCATTTAAATAAAAATTAAAGGTCCAAATTCACAAAGCAACTTGTAATGGTATAAGCCTAGGGAAAATCCCCAGCAAAGTCGCCATGCTGTCGCGCCCCCTTTTTCCTCGCACGGGTTAGGTACGGAGAGATCGGGTTTATGACATTTTGGACAACTCCTTAAAGGAAAAGGATTTAAGGAAGAGTCGCCACCTAACGATTTTTATGGTGCGTTAGGGCACCTAGAGTAAATAACTCATGAACTAGTTTGCATTACCATAGAACGGGTAAGGGCTTGAAGTTATCCCAAGGGGAAGGTGTTAGGCACCCCTCAAGATCCACAATTGTGGGTCCCATCCAAGAAGTTTTGTAAATTTGGGCAATGAACAAGTAGCAAGTAAGGTTCATATAAGAGGGGATTTCAAACAAGCATGAATTTATTAAAGGTTTTGAAAACATTACAAAATATTCAAAGAAATTATCCTAGGTTTAAAGTAATACGGATCACATCAATGCAATACCCGGTATGTCACGCCTCAAATAGGGGCTACACGTGGTATTAGCACAGCGGTCATCATATCCATATTCTACCCTTCCCGCCCCGTTAAGGTATTTAAAACGCGTGTGTGTTGGTCACGAAATCTTAGTGCGTGCTACTACCCGTCCCATCCTACAAGTCCTGGAGGGTATTTAGGACTACTATTCCTATGAGGTAAGTACTAGGTTGAACCCCTAGGTTTAAAGGAAAAAAATGCTAAGCGACATCCATAACAAATAGGACTACATGTAAGGGAACACAAACAGACAAATAATAGGCTCACAGACCCCTCCACAAGTAAACACGTAAATAGCACGTCCTAAACACAGCTAAAGTCTTAAAGACAGGATTTAAAACAGAGGTTTTGAGTAAAAAACAGTAAGTTCCGACAGTTTTAGTAAAAGGATATGTTTTGAAAACTTCGTAGTGAAAGAAGAAGGTTCAGTTAAGACTGAGTAATTCGAAAAGGGTGATTGATTTTTCAGAAATGCAGTAGTTTAGAGACATCAGTAAGAATTAAGAGTGTGTAGCAGTTTAAAATTTTCAATAAAAGAGAAGAATAACTTTAAGAAAATCAGTAATCAGAAGTAAAGCAATATTTTAAATAAAGCAGAGTGATTTCGAACAGGAATGACTTATTTCGAAATCCAGTATTTCCAAACAGCGCAAGACCAGTAGTTTAAAAGAGTTTAGTAAGAAAAGGAAAGTGAGTAAATTGTTTCGGGAAAACAGTAGTTCAAAATATAGAGCAAAGATTCAAAAATATGATGATGCTTGAACCGAGTAAGTTGCCCTTGAAATCTAGTAATTTGAAATAAAACAGGAGTCAGGTAAACTTCAATAAAGGAGGAATGATTTCAAGATCATGTGATTTTGAAAACGGAGCAGGAGTTTTAGAGAAAAAGTGGAGTGAACTTCAAAAGAAATAAAGCAAGAGTGAAAGGCAACAAAGTTCAAAATCTTCAAAGGGGCTGATTGGTTCTAACACCAGCAAGCAAAACACAATTGGTTGGTTTTAATATGTATTAGGCCTAAAGTTTGCCTAGGCGTCGTATACATTGCCTATTTGTTTTAAAGGGCGAACATGCAGCTTTTAGTTCTGATTTTTAAGGATATGCAGGATAATACATTTGCAGGAAACCAATTTGAGACATTTGAACCAGTTTTAGTGAGACTTGTTAAATTAAGCATGTCGATTAGGCGTTCAACAAATGTAACTCGAAACAAATAGGTTGAAGGCGAAATCCTAAATAGCAGGGTATCTAATGCACACACGAACAAGTAAAATCCTATAGGCATATTTTCGACATGCAATGCTTATGAAAATGCAACAGTAGAATGTCATGGCAGTTTTATTACTTGTCGTAGTTATTAAGGGGGAGCAGTGTTTATAAAATGATATGAATAGGCATGCTAAAATGAAGAACCTATACATGGTTTCTAATGCATGTCCTAAACAGGATATCTATTGCGCACATAAGTAAATAAGATCCTATAGGCATGTTTTCTACCCATACTATACTAATCATGCATAGTCCCCTCCCACATTCATTATCCAGCCCCCCAATATTTGTTAACAAGTTATTACAGGCCAAACAAATGAATTACAGTAATAAACAGGAAAAATTAAAAGCTACTTCTATAGGGAGCCTTCAGTCAGGCCCATTCTTCCAACCCCAATCCTTTCGAGTTTCACAGCCTTACATGGTCTAGGTGCGGCAAAGCTCCCTAGGGCCCTCGTGGGTCCCTGGCCAACACCAGCACCCAAACATGATTGCCCAAAATTCAGCATGTGCAGTGTGGAATAACCAGCCTTGTGTGTCAGAGTTCAATGGGTACTCAGAGGTCTCCAAGGCAGTGCTCGCACAAAGGGGGTAGAACCTAAATTTTTAAGAGTAGTGTGAAGTGCTAGGAGATAAAAGTTTGTAGTTGAAAAGAGTTTACAAAAAATTGGAGAGTTGTTTTGAAAGATTAGCTTTTGAAGAACAAACAGAAGTACCAGGCCAATCAACAAGTTCAACAATGCATAATTTCACACAGGGACGATGGGAGAGGGGACAAATAGATCAGGAAGTGATACATGGATTTAATAAAATTGTTAAAACATGATTACACAAGTCAGAGAGGTTCAGGGAATCAAGAAATGGACAGGTTTAAACATGACAAGAGACGGTAGCAGAATACAGGCGTAACAAGTATAAGTTAGGAATAAACAACAGTCATATGAGTATCATGGACTCAACATGTAAGTCAGAAGAGATAACAGCATGATAAGTACTAAAACCAAAAGATTCAATTGCATGTTGAGCAGTAGAAGCATAAGTAGAGGAAAATTAGGAAAATAACAAACTGACACAATAATAAACACATTGGTTTGAGACTTGTAAATTACTTAGAGCATACCAGTGATGAGAGAGCAAAGCAGAATGCAGAAAGCTAAGTGAGAGCACAATGTTAGCCTTGGCTTACAGCCAGCTAACAATAGACAGGAGCAAAGAGAGCAGTGGTAGAGCAAGGAGAGAAAGAGAGCAAGAGTTCTAGTACAAGAGAGAGAGCTGGAATAGTCTTGATCTGTGTGTGTGTCTGTGTGTGAAAGAGTAGAAGTATATATAGTTGCAAGGCAAGTAGTAAAATAAGGTAAAAATCAAGTCAAGCAGTGATTAAGGAACTCGAAATCAATTAGTCAAGAAATTAAGGCAAGTACTTCCTTAAGTCAGGGGATTTAACTCAAACGGTAAGAACCAGTAACATATAAGGCAAGAAGAATCAGTACATGATTGATAAGGAAAGGAGCAATCTAGTTCAGTAATTATAACAACTCAGAATCAGTAAAGAGTAAGAATAAGAAGTCTCCCTTAATTAAGGGGGTTACTTCACACGGTAGAGAGCAGGTAAATAAGGAAAGAAGTAGTGTATAGCAAACAAGGAAAGATTTCGAACATAGTAAGCACATAGTAGGGAATTGGGGGCAGGTTCATGAGGTTAAATTAAAGTACTACCGTAATAATCAAATAGTAGAATCAGTCATGTAATAAGGCAAGAAAATAACTGATAGTTGTAAAGATTATCACAGGAAATCAATTAAAGGCAATCAATCGCAGGAAATTAGGGATTCAAAATATTAGTAATAATTTAAGAATCAACATAGGTTATACAGAGTAACCGCACAATAGGAGAGAATCAGAAAGTGATTGAAACAGGGAAAAATCATACGGAATTAGGGGTTTACACAAAACAATGACATGAATCAACAGGGTGAACATGATTTAGCCAGGAGGAACGAAGAGTCAGAAACCCTAATGGCAAACATGGAGCAAAATCACAAAATCACGAAATACTCATGAAAACACAACAATCATAATAGAACGGGTAAACATAAACTCAAATCCACAGATTAAAACCAAGAAGTTTGAGGGTTTTAACAAGAATGAATCAGACAAAAAGGGAAAAGCTTAGATAATGTTTAAACAGAATAAAAAAGATATGATAATGCTAAAAATTAAAAGGAAAACTGTTTTGCAAAAGGGGTTTAAGAACCCTAGTTTGAAAATGAAGAAATCGTTTAGGGAAAACGGAAAATACTTAAGGAAAACACGAAAATAGCTCATAACGTGTATAAATCTGTTACGAATCTATGAAGATCGGAAGCTTTTTAGAAGTTAGGGTTTTAAAGAAAACGAAGATATCAAAGAACATGTCGTGAAACTCGAAGGTAATGGAGGTTGTGGCATAGTCGTGTCAAAACCCCACTGGAGAAGGCCGGAGAATCACCAGAGCAGGAGTCCCAGCAGTTGCTGGGCCTGGTAAAGACCAACGGAGGTCTCAAAGATGAAGTAAGCCGGAAAAAGGAGGCGTCAAGGCGGTTGATGGTCGAAAGGAAAGAGGTTGGAGGTGGCCGTAGATAGGCTGAGTGCCATCGGAGAAAAAGATGAACCAAGGAAGGTTCTAGAGAGAAGGAAGAGGGAAAGAGACAGGAAGAGAGAGAGACAGTCTTGGAGATTGAAGGGTCGGGGGGGGGGGGGGGGGTATTGGGGGTTTTTTTTTGGAAAAAAAAATT
>ML253681.1:0-14712 GCA_005239495.1 Nicotiana undulata | reverse complement strand
GGGGGGGGGTTAATTGAGAGTTAATTATGGTAAGAAAATATCTGGGCCGTTGATCTTATTTGATCAACGACTCAGATCGAGTGGGGGTTGGATGGGTAAAAAATGATTTGGGTTGGGTAGTTTAGGGATCTGATGGGTTGGGGTAAGAAATTGGCTAAAATTTAAATAAACGTGGCTAGCTGTTTAAATACTCAATAAAATAGATAATTAATTAATCAAAATATATAATAATTATGTAAAGATGAAATAAATTTTAAATAGGTAAAATCACAGTAATTAACTACTATTAATACATAAATTTTGAATTAAAATAATATAAAATGTCCCATAATTGTAAAATTATTGTAATTGGAATTAAATAAGACCCAATTGGCTAATTTGTGAAATAATTGAATTTTAATGGATAAAAAATGGTTGTAAATAACATGTTGAGCTGGGAAATATTTTGAAATTATTTATAGCATAATTTATGGATTATTTAATTATGAAATATTTAAGAGAAGCAGGAAAATAACTTAATAAAAATATGAAAAATAGGGAAAACACTCGTTATTACGAAGAGTAATTTAGAAAACTTATATGAAAATTTGCAAATAATTTGAGGAAAAATTGGGTATCAACAGAGACGACGAGGAACCTCTTCACATGTTCTTCGTACAGCTCGTTTCCCAGCTAAGTTCTGTTGTTCATGTCCTTCTCCTTCAGTTGGGTCCTCACTAATCGTTTGAAACTGTATTGGAAGAAAACTTCCAAATGTTAATGGCTTTGCATGCACTGGTACAGTGGTGACTAGTGTGACTGAGTTCGCCGTCGGCGTTATAACGGTGGTCGTAGTTGGAGTCATCATGCTATCTGTGCACATTATCTATCACTTCTTAACGTGCGCCGAGAGCAAACATACTCCTCACCTTAATGAAAAACGACACTATCGTTATCATTTAAGCGTCATAACTATTATGTATCGACCACAACCTATTTTACGATGAAACGGACAACACCTCCCCTATATATATGAATTCACACAAGTCAAAATAATCACCAAACAGCACAAACAACATCAATAATAATCATATTGAGCCTCCCAAAACAATCCACCAACCAACAACATTACTATCAAGCCTTTTGATATATATTTCACAAGTTCTAGCTTCAATGAATTAGTCGTAACTTGGAAAATCTTAAACACATGTAGAGTAAGAGGTTATTTACCTTTAAACATAAATAAAAACTCCAACTTCACCTTAATTGTCAACGAAATATCCCTCCAATGCTTCCACAACAACAAGGAAGCGAAACTAGCAATCAATTAGGGTTTTTCGGTACTAGAATCACTTTAGAAGGCTTGAAATCACATAGGGTTGATATTAAAAACTTGAGGGAGTATTTATAGAACATAAACCCCTTAAAACAACCTCCCACACGAGCTTTAACAACACAAAAATGAGCAACAACAAGAAGAACAAGAAACTTACTAGCGCCACGAGATTTCCGACACTTGATTTGTGTTGTTTGCCCTTTATTTGGGTCTTGAATCTTGAGAGAACCTTAAGAGGGTGTTTCTATGGTTATAAGGTCTAAATATACTGAAAATAAATGACTTAAAATGGGTTATAGGCATATTATATATATATATATATACCCGTATCACTTAAACCGACTATGTGGGACCCATAGAGAGGTGCTTAGCGCAGTCTCGCGAAAATATAAATATCTCTCTACTCTGATATCGTATCGATGAACGGTTAGAAGCGTTGGAAAATAGACTCATATATCTTCAATATGGTGGTAGATCACCCCATAATTCCAAGTATATTGGTAGAAATTATAAGTAACATTTGACCTAAAGTTTAAGTAAATTTATGAACCTAAGTTGCGACAACTATTGTCGACTTTTGTTTCATAACTTGTTTGACTTCAAGACTATGATACATATATTATATGATTCAAATACCTTCAAATACTACCTTTTTAGAATATTAAGCACCCCTAGGTTTACCCAAGAATACGAGTTACAACATCCTTGATTCGTTTAACTTCTAATACTTGTTAATCACCCTTATACACTCTTGTATCATTTAAGATCAATTGGATTAACTTCTTATCATTTCAAAGATAATCTCTTCTTAGATTTACGTCGACTAACTTATGGCATGAACCAACATACGTGAATATTGGTTGTAACACTAAAAGCCTAATTTTTCCCTCAAATTAGGGATTATCTGCTCCAAATCTCTCAAATCAAGATAAGAAACTCATCAATTATCAGGTTTGTGATCAAATCCCTAAATTTTCCCTTTTTCTTTTAACGAAAAAGAAATGACGTGCATAATCAATTTTTGAGTAGGAAAATCGCACATCCGATTTCTCTCATATAGTTGCTGAGTTTTCCCTAATCTCAGCGATTTTTCTGAGTTTTGTGCATATGTGTTACTGGAAACCCATATTAAGTTTTATATAAATTTATGTTTGGTTTTTTTTATATAAATTGATCATCTGTGTGATGACCCAAGGGGTCATTTTATGAATTTAGACTCCGTTCTAGGCTTATTAGCCATAAAAAGATTAATTTTAACTATCTCGATTTGTGTGCGCAGTCCGGGCGTGAAAACGGAAAGCTTTTATGTTAAAATATAAGAAACAATAATTTTTAGAATTACAAAATTTGGTTTTAGTTGACTTGAGTCAACATTTTGAGTAAACAGACTCAAATATGTGTTCCGACGATCCCGAAAACTCCGCAGTAAAATATGGGACTCGGGCGTATGCCCGAAAATGAATTCCGAGGCCCCAAACCTTAGAAATCAATTTTTGAAAGAAATTGTTTTGCTCAAATATTTATGAAATAATGAAAAGAATTAATGTTTGAAGTCATTGGTATCGGACCCGTATTTTGGTTCCGGAGGCTGGTACAGATTTGTTATGATATTCAGGCCTTGCCTGTGAAATTTGGTGAAATACAGAGTTCTTTTTGACGTGATTTGGACATCCGGTTGAAAAGTTATGAACTATAAGTGTTCTTGAGGAAAATAATGAGTTTTGAGGTTTAATTCATTGTTTTACATGTTATTTTCATGATTTGATCGAAGGAGCAAGTCCATATTATGCTTTTAGACTTGCGTGCATGTTTTATTTAGAGCCCCGAGGGCTCGGGTGAGTTTCAAATAAGTTTGGGTTGTGTTGCACTCGTTCTTTCTTATGCTCCGACGTCGTTTCTTCAAGCATAAATGATATAATTTTGAACAAATGGGCTCCGATTTATGTTTTGAATGAAGTATTAGATCCGTATCGTAATTATAAACCCGTAGCAAAAAGAATCATCGAATTTGGACATCGTATGAGGATTTTATGGCCATTTTACCAAGGTTGCCCAGATTTTTCAGGTTAATTACGAATTTGCCCCTCACGGCGTATTAAAAAACGTGCACTACTTGCAAATCTTAAAACCTACGTATCTCCTTCATTATAAGGTCAAATTGAGTGATTCAAAAGCCTAAATTTATTAGAATTTCACAAGGAATCTATTGGACACAAGAAAATCGAGTTTAGGGATCGTTTGGCACGAGAAATGAGACAGAATATCTGGTAGAAAAATAGATACAAAACGGATAGACTTCTTCTTCTTCAAATTTTCAAACCCCACAGCCCTAGGAACAAAATTCTTCACAAAATATCATCCTCAAGTCATAGGTAATCAATTCTAAACTTTACTCCTTCAATTACCCATTATTTTTCATCACTTTTAAATCAAAAACTAAGAATTTTCATGGTAAAAATTGAGGGTTTGGGTAGAATTAGGGAATTTTATAAAAATCGAATCTTTACCTCGAATTGAGGTCGGATTTCGAAATTAATTGTATATTTGGGTTCGTGGGTGAATGGGTAAACGTAATTTGGTCCGAACCCCGAGTTTAGACCAAGCGGGCCCGGGGTCGGGTTTTCACTTTTTTTTAGAAAACTTAGGAAAAATTATATTTTTCAATAAAGTTAGTTCCTTTAGCATTAGTTAATGATATTAAGTTAATTTTGATTAGATTCGAGCAATTTAGAGGTGAATTCAAAAGGAAAAGCAATAATTGAGCTGTGAGTGGCCTGCGGAATTGAGGTAAGTGTTTGGCCTAACTTTAGCTTGAGGGAATAGGACTCCCCACTTGTTTGCTACGTGAATTGCATGGGTGTGGTGTATAGGTGTGGTGACGAGTATCTATGCGCCACCCAAATCGTTTGTTAAACATGATCCCCTTTCCCGTTCCCCACTTATTTGATCATTGTTTTAACTGTTATTGGCCTTGTTGAATTGTTGTTAGTTATCGTTGAGACTATTTGGAAAGAGTATTGGTTGTTTGAGCTGGTTCCTTGTGATATAAACATAGTTGAGAGATTTGGTATTGTTTTTATGAAATAAATATATATTTTTTGATATTCCTGTTGGTTTCATGGTTGAGAGGTTATTGATGAGGTTATAGGAAAAATGCAGTTTATTATTTATAATTGTTGAGGTTCGCGTGTTTATTGGGTTTCATTGAGTTATCCCCAATTGTTGTTGTAAGTGTGTTAAAGATGTTGGTTGTTCTCTTGAGTTTATCATAGTATATAAAGACTGAGCTGGATTGACAGCATTACGGTGTTTACTTATATTCTGGTTGGTTTTATTGTGAAATGTTATTGATTAAAGATTACGAGCTATATGATCTTCTGTTTGAAATTGGGGAAATAATAGTATCGTGCGAGGCTTGGCCTGAATCGTGAAAGTTGAAATAAATAAATGAATATATATGACTGTGATAAGGGTGGACAGGAGAAATAAATATATATGACTGTGATAAGGGTGAAAAGGAGAAATAAATATACATGACTGTGATAAGGGTGGGCAGGAGAAATAAATATATATGACTGTGATAAGGGTGGACAGGAGAAATAAATATATATATACATATATGACCGCGATAAGGATGGACATGGAGAATATAAATATATGACAGTCATAAGAGAGGATATTTACATTTATATTTTACTGATTTATTTTCAAGAAAAAGAGAATCAAAGTTTTGAAAAGCTAAATGACTATTTTTACTGTTTTGTTTTTAGGAAGACAAAGATTTGAAACTTTTTATTTTATAGTACTATTTTCATATATATTTGTGCTACTTTTATTCAAAGATAAAGCTTGAAGAACTTGGAAATTTTGAGGATTTGGTTATAGTTGAGGCCTGAAAGAGGCGGTTGTGTTATTTTATTATTGATGCAGTATTTGAATTGATGTGTTTAGATTTTCTTCTTGTTTTATAATTATTGTCTCAGATATATTTTCTTGTTCGTGCATAATTATTTTATTGTGTTATCGTACATATATTAATATCACAGGTTTATCGTTAAAGCCCCGCCTTAGCCTCGTCACTACTTCGCCGAGGTTAGGCTCGGCACTTACTCAGTACATGGGGTCGGTTGTACTGATACTACACTCTGCACTCTTTTGTGCAGATCCAGGTACTAGCCAGCAGTAGAGATTTTTAGAACATCCATCTATCTATTCGGAGACACGAGGTATATCTGCCGGCGTTCGCAAATCCCGAGAGTCTTCTCCTATTTTTATAAAATTGTTTTAGTATAATTCAGAACAGTTACACTATTTCTTTCAGCACAGTATTTGTAGTATTCTTTAGTAGTTTGTGAATTGTGACACCAGACCCTGGGGTAGTCTTAGAGTTGTTTACATAATTAGTTCGTGATTCGTTCTACTTAAATGGATATTGTTATCATTTTATTTTATTTTGTTGGGAATTGTTTTAATTAGGCTCCATTGAAATTTATTTATTTATGCTCAAGTAATTAATCAAGAAAATTAGCTAAACGATTTCTAACATTGGCTTGCCTAGCAAGTGTGGTGTTAGGCGTCATCACGATCCCTGCGGTTGGGAATTTGGGTCGTGACAATCTGTTAAACCATAAAGATGTTAAACCATAAATATGAACACTATTAATCCCTATTTCTCTTGTAGGTTGAAGCTGAGCAACTACCACCTCATTTTTTAACTCAAATTGTTGAAACTGTACTAGTAGCCTTAGTGTTAGAATTCTATTTTCTATCGCTAGTTTTTGTTGTTTTGTAAGTACTGGTATTTTTTTTAAGCTGTACTGGTAGCCTTATTGAAAATGATTATTTTTGCTATTTTTTTAGGTTGTAAAGTGATCTTTTTTTTTTTTTCGTATAATAACAGGGAGGAGATTCTTAAACATGGAGACAACTAAGGAGGGATTCAAGGCACTTAGTATTTTGCTCTTTTGGGATGTATGTAATACAATGACAATAAAGTATTATGCATTACATATTTAATTCACATTTTAGTAATGGATTATTTAATATCTGACTTAAGATATTATTTTGATTTTTGTAAAATACTATTGGGTGCGTTTATATATATAATTTTGGTCATTACAATTGTTGAATTAAATAGGTTTCAGTTGTGACAAAATCTTAATATGCAATATGAAGTTTCCACTGATTGTTTAATAGTTTTTGTAGCAATTATTATTGCCACTAAATGTCATTCTCCAGCAGCGAGCTCATAGTCGCCGATGATGATTTAGTGTTTTTGTGGCGACAACAATTGCTACTAAAAGTAACTCTATAGTAGCGATTAAGAAGCTGCCACTGACTATCATTTATTTTTGCGGCGACAGTTGTCGCTACCAAAATTCACTCTTCAGTGGCGACTTACGCTTGAATTTGTTTCGTGGAACTATTTTTTCTGGCGATTGGGCATACCTTTTGTAGCGACAATGTCGCCACCAAAAGGTGACATTTTGTGGCGACCCTTTGTAGTCGTCACAAATAATGTTTAGTAATGGACTTTCTTGCAGCAAGTCCAATGTCGCTGCTATAAACCTTTAGAGGCGACATATGATTATTTTGCAGCGACTTCAGTCGCCGCTAAAATGCAGTTTTCTTGTAGTGACTCCGGATCATGTTATCCACACACATTTTAAAAAGTAAAAGGTCATCCCAATAATAAGACCGATCACGAACGAAGTTTTTTCTTTTGGATCGAAGAGAGTTCATAAGGTACAATAATGTTTACCAAATAGTTAGCAATATCAGCATACCAAGGGGTCTCCTCCATTGACACTGCCAGTAATTGTTCATCGAGGAATGTCTCTGTTATGTATTCAACCTATACTTTCTTTTTAGATCCCTCCAACCTTAAAAGGTAGTCTGGCACTTGGTTCTCCATTCCTTTCCTATCGTGGATCTCCAAATTGAACTCTTATAGCAAGAGAACCAAACAGATCAAGCTTGACTTTGACTCCTTCTTCGCTATCAAGTACCTAAGTGTCGCATGGTCAGTATAAACAATAACTTTTGAAACTATCAAATAATACCTGAATTTGTCGAATGCAAACACCAAAATTAACATCTCTTTCTCAGTCCCGGTATATTTGAGTTGTGCACTGCTTAGCATTTTACTTGCATATTAGATTGGATGCATAATGTTTTCCTTTCCCTACCCCAAAACTACTCTTATAGCGTAGTCACCCATATCACATATGAGCTCAAAAGGTTTCTCCCAGTCGGGTGCAACGATGATTGGTTCAGTCACCAGTTTCTTCTTCAGCTCCTCAAATGCCAACCTACAATCATCAAAAAACACAAAGGGGTGATCCTTTTCAAGTAGTTTACATAAGGGATTAGCAATTTTAGAGTAAGCTCTTATAAAGCGCTTGTAGAAACCGATGGGACCAAGGAAATTTCTTATTTCCTTGACCGAAGTGGGCGGTGGAAACTTCTCTATCACGTCAACCTTAGCACGGTCAACCTCAATACCCTTACATGACACTAGATTCCACAAAGTTATACTTTGATGTATCATAAAATGGCATTTCTCCCAATTTAGGACCAGATTCGTTTCCATACACCTTTTCAACACTCTTTTCAAATTGTTAATACAATCATCGAACCAATTTACCACCGTTGAGAAATCATATGTAAATACTTCCAAATATCTTCAACCATGTCAATACAAATGGCCAGCATACACCTCTGGAAAGTGGTCGGCGCATTTCATAGGCCAAACGACATTCTCCGTAAGGAAAGGTTGTCGTATGGAAAAGTGAATGGCATTTTCTCTCTATCCTCAAGGGCTATTGTGATCTGATTATACTCCAAATATCCATCCAACAAGCATAATTAAGACCTCTCTGCCAATTTATCCAACATAGTTCATTCTTCATTGATGTTCCCTGTAAGGCTTTTTCTCCTCTTCCAAAAGAATCTTATGCCGGCAAAAGGTCGGGCTAATACCCATAAGGTCTATCATGGTCCAACTAATAGCAATCTTGCATTCCTATAAAACCTGTAAAAGTCATTCTACTTGCACGTCTAACAAATCAGATGAGATAATAATAGGTAAAGTAAAGTTATGTCCTAATAAAGCATACATGAGGTGGGCCAGGAGCAGCTTCAAATCTAACTGTGATGGCTCCTCAATTGACAGCTTCATATGTGGTGTTTTTCTTTCTTCTTATTGTAAGGGCTCAATCTAAGGTTCCCTTTTTAGTAGAACCTTGACCTTCAAGAGCCATAACACAATCCGCCAAATCTTTACCATCAACATTTTTTAAAATTCATCAAGCAAGCTTCTAACGGGTCTGTAACATGACAAGTCTCATCCTCATATTGTAGTATCACATCAACTTCCTCCACTAGTGAACAATTTGCAAACTCGCTGGGTCTCCTCATAGAGTGTTGAACATTGAATATTATTTCTTTATTGTTCAATCTCATTTTGAAATCTCCAATTTCAAAGTTCAATCAATGTTCTTCCAATAGTCAAGAATGGCCTTCCCAAAATTATGGCTCTTTCTTCGTCAACTTGGTAGTCAAGAATAATAAAATCAGCATGAAATACAAACTTTTGTACTTGAATGAGGACATCATCCAGAATTCATATTGGCCTTTTCATTGTGCAATCAACCAGTTGTAATAATATTGATGTTGGTCTAGCTCTACCTATGCCTAACTTTGTGTTGAATACCAAAGGGATCGAATTAATATTGGCCCCCAAGTCACACCTTGCTTTAGCAAAAGCATAACTTCCAATTTCGCATGGGATTGTGAAACTATCGAGATTAGACAACTTTAGGCCTTGTCACTACAACACTAAAGTTTGAGACAGATTCACAGTAGACGGGTCATGGAAGTCAAACTTTTGAGATATCAAATCCCTCATCATTTTAGCGTAGCGTGTCATATCCCTCAAAGCATCTATTAGAGGAATATTCAATTGAATCTGCCTTAGCATTTTCATGAATTTTCTGTATTGATCATATTACTTTTTCTTTGCCAACCTTTGAGGGAATGGTGCTAGAAGTCACTTTTGTCTACTGATTTGTGTCTTTTCCTGATCAGAAGTCTTTTCTATTACCTTCTGTGAGGACTATTCAATTTCTTTCTTGTTACCTTTTTCAACTTGTGCTTGTTCAAATACAACATCTGTGAGCTTTGTGGACTCATCTATCTCGAGTGGCATTGGAATAGGTGTCACTGTTTCTCTATTATATTGAGCAAATTCTTTCTCTCTGTCCAAATCCCTTCCATTCCCGAGACTTGCTGCCATTAACTGGTTCAGGTTCTGCCATTTTAGATTGATGTTTGTGTCAGCGGGAAACGTTCCTTGTGGGTGATTGTTAAATGCCATGAACAACTGACCTAACTGAGTTTTAATGTCTTTAATAGTCGAGTCTTATGCGGCTATCTTTTCTTGCATCTTTACATTAGTCCCAATGAGTTGTTGCAACATGCTCTTGATTTCTATCACATTACTATCTTCTTGTCTGGTCAACTGTTGTTGATGAGATTGTTGATAAGTCAACTATTATTGGTGGTGCTGATTGTAATCCGGTTGCCTTTGATAGGGCACAACTTGACCATGTGGTCGTGCTCCCCAGAATTGGTATTGCACTATTAATGGGTCGGTATGTACTACTGATTCTGATGTTCCATTGTTGTTCACCTTATCTATGTTCCCCAAATTTATTTACGTAATTCATGTATTCTCTGAAACTCTTGTTATCACTTTATCCACTCCACGAGCAAACATATGACTGATTAATGCAAGTAGTGTATAAGACTCCATTTATTGTGTCAACAATGTGAACCTATTTCGCGCCCATCTCGTCAATTTTCTTTGTCAACGAATTCCTCTTGGTCATTAGAGTGGCTATGTTTTCTGCATTTGTATTGTTTGGTCCAATAGCAATAAAATGCACTATTGGAGTGAGTTTTGTATCCCTCGTTATCCATCCTGAATTTTGATCCATCTTGCCAAGAAGAATCTTACACTTTGTAAATGATTTGATAAAAAATGAACCCCCGGCTGAAGCATCTACATTTGCTTTCAGATTGTCAGTCAAACCCATTAGAATCTATCTTCTAGCATCTGATCTGGGATGCCATGGTGTGGACACTTCACCAATATGCCCTTGAACCTTTCCCAGGTTTTTGCAATGTAGGAAATTTCAATCCATTCGTCTTCCACCAACTCAAATTGTTAAATGAAGGGGTTCGAGGTAGTAGGTCTTCTTCTAAGTACATATCCAACTCTGATCTTTTCTCCACGGTAGCTCCAGTTGAAGCTACAAATCTATCAAAGCTCGAAAGACGATCACCCTGAGTAAAACTAGTGACTTCACTAGAACTAGATGCCAATGAATCATGTGGAGCAGATAATTTACTCCTATATTCTTGAAAGAGATCATAACAATTGGATCGAACTTCTTGAATTTTAGTTGAGCTTTTTCACCATAAATTAGTGGAATAAAGAACTCTACCAACCTCATCTTGTACCGTGGATCAAAGATTGCAGCTACTCCCATCAAAATATGCACATCATCCCAATATTTTTTAAATTTCAACAACATTGCAGATTCCATATTGCTAATCACATGATTAAACTCATTCACCCAAGCTTCCAATTCTAGCTTAATTTCACAAACTTTTGAAAAGTATTGACTAGAAGTTGGATATTGAGTTCCTGAAAATTGTTCAATGATATGATAAAAAAGTTTGAGCTTATCATAATCATCTTCTGCATTACTCCATTGCTCTTCAGTTGGATACGAGTGATAATTTGTGTCAGTTAGACTCAACTTGTTAAACACCTCTTTGTATTCTATAGTTGTTCTCAACATTAAATATGTTGAGTTCCACCGAGTAGGACAATCATACTCCAACTTCTTATTACAAGAACATTGAACCAAACGTGTGGCTTCTTCAAACCTTTCAATTCTGCCAGCTGATCCAATCCAACACAAGACACTATCACGCATTTTGCTAATACTATCTCCTATCACTTTTAACCCTTCTTGCATAACCAAATTTAAAATATGTGCAGCACAACGCACATGAAATACTCGACCACTCAACAACAAATCTTTTTTATTAAGTTTCTCATCCAATAATGTTTTAATCATAGCATTGTTTGTGCTAGCATTATCAACTGTGATAGTTGATATTTTTCTTTCAAGATTCCAATCAAACGAACAATTAACGAAAGCACCACACAAGGCATCCTTATCATGTGGAGCATGGACATACGCAAATCCCAGAATATGACTTTGAAGCTTTCATGAATCATCAATGAAATGACCAGTAATAGCCATGGACCCTTTTTTGTTACTATTGAAAGTCCACATATCGGTTGTTATTGCAATTCTACTCGTGACTTTATCCAACAACTTAGAAGTTTGCGATTTCAAATTGTCAAGAATTTTTATTATGTCATTCTTGATTTTATTTCTAGAAACCATCTTATACATAGGCTGGAGACTCGCAACAAAGTTCCTAAATCTCACATGATCAACTATAGAGAGTGGATACTCGTGTAAAATAATGGCATGTGCAAGTTGTTTACGTGAAACATCTTGATCAAAATAACCACCTCCGGTATCACCCTCATTTTGTACATCTCTTGGCCTTTTAGGACACTTAGGTATGTGATCTAACATAGATTTTGTACCATAATTTCTAGCATTTTTATAACGGCGATTGCAATACTTACTAACACCATATGGAACATCATTAAACTTCAACAGCTCGAAATGATTTCATGCTCCGGAATATCTCATTTTTTCCATTTCAATAACTTCATCAGATTGTAAAGGTATTTGACTCTCGTCGTCTAAGGAAATAGCATTAGAAGATGAAGTTGGTAGATTCTCTTCATTTTGAGATGCCATGATTACCTATTACTAATATTCACATAATTAGCTAGATAGAATCTGACTAAAATGGAGCCAACGCTACAATCACCAAAATGCAGTCCCAAATGGTGTCTTAAAACTTGCAGTATAACTTCTCAAAAATCACATACCAACAATCTAAAATAGTTTAGATGGAAAGAAGCAAAAGGATTCCAATATCAATTCTAGAATTCAACCAAAGCTTCTTCAAATATATGTAACTCAATAGCTTTTTTTTCAATCTTCAAACCTCTCACGTGATAACAAGTATAACAAGAAATTTAGCAGCACCTTTCAAATCCAAAGTCACTAATTCAACCCCCTCTAAATTCAGCCCCAATACTGATTCTATAAACTCAAGAATGAGTATCAAGTTTTATAGAAACGAGAAGCACAAAAACTGATAAAACCAACAGTAGTTATACGACATATGTGATCTCACATTACAAAAAGAAGGATTCCTTGTATTCAGCCAGTTAAGATAAACAAAGTTTATGGTTTTAATTATTAATAAGGTATCCAATTGTGTTTGAACGCATCCAGTGAAATTTTTTTCCTTCATTTCAAAGCATCACTCTACTGACAAAAAATCAAACACCTCGTAGGCGGCAAGAAATGCAGCAACAGAAACATCCAACAGCTCAATATGCTTTCAAAAGACATACCCAACTTACGATATCGATAAATTATTTTACTGTAGAACAAGAAAAAACAGTAAAGTCGGCATTTTTTGAGATATCAAGAAACATAGGAAAAAAGCCAAAAATCAAGAGAGAAATAAAAAGTGTTACAACGGAAAAAGAAGTTGAAAGTAAGAGAACGTCATCTTGAAACTTATTAATTGTCGGAGATCGAATTTTTCTTGGAAAATTAGAAGAATTGAAGGGAAGAGTTTGAGGTTTCTAACTTTTTGGTTTGTCCTTTGGAAGGGTCGTGAGGGCAGAGCGCTTGAGATGTGAAATGTTATAGGGATTCAAAGAGGGATTACCGTCTGCCGATTGGAAAAAAATGATAAAACACGTGGGTCACTTCTATTTTACCCGATCCATCTATTAATTCGGACCTTGCCCTGCCCTGCCCTAACCTATTAATTTTTAAAATAAAATAAACATTTTACCATGTCCTGTCCCGCCCCATTTAAATTTTACTTTGCCCCGCCCCATTAGTAGTATCCCCTGCCTCACCATGCTCCGCTCTGCCCCAGTTGTCATCCCTATTCAAAACACCTAAAAACACCAAAGTAGGGGTAAAACATATCTAATTATATGTAAATCTATCATATTATCAGTAGTAGTGCGACCTTTTCTGTTGATTTAATTAAAGGAGAGATAAACTCGATTACTTGAATAATGTAAGGATCAAAACAAAATGGAATAATAATTCAAGGACCAAAATGAATATTCTTTCTATAACTAAATAAAATTATTTTATCTCTAAAAGAGAAAAAACCAAAACTTTTTTTATTGTACAAGTTTAAAGGATTGATAAAAATTAATTATTCAATCTAAATAGTTGTTCACTCAAACGCTTAAACTACAAATAGTTGACATATATATATATATACACAACAACAAACCCAGTTTGATCCCAACATGTGGGGTCTGGGGAGGGTAGTCTATACGCAGACCTTACCCCTACCTAATGCAGGTAGAGAGGATGTTTCCGATAGACCCTCGGCTCGGGAAGGGCAAGAATAAGAAGAGGGAAGCAAATATTAAAAAAAAAAATTAAAAAAAATGACCGTAATAAAGGATAAATAATATCCAATAATAGTAATAGGAAATACAATACCTGGGGCGAACAAAATCACATACCGTAATAAAAATCTAAAAACATGAAGGAAAATGCATGCTACTAAGCCTATCGGTGAATACTATAAACTACCTATTAACCTTCTGCCTTAATCCTCGACCTCCACCCCCTCATATCAGGTGTCATGTCTTCAGTGAGTTGAAGCAGCACCATGTCCTGCCTAATCACTTCTCCCCAGTACTTCTTAGGCCTACCTCGACCCCTTCTCAAACTCTCCATGGACAACCTCTCACACCTCCTGACAGGGGCATCAATGCTTCTTCTCCTAACATGTCTAAACCATCTCAGCCACGACTCCCGCATCTTGTCCTCCATGGAGGCAACTCTCATTCTGTCCCGGATAGCTTCATTCGTAATCCTATCTCGCCTGGTACACCCACACATCCATCTCAACATCCTCATCTCTGCTACTCTCATCATCTGCACGTGGGAGTTCTTAACCAGCCAACACTCAGCCCCATACAGCAAAGCGGGTCGAACCACCACTCAATAAAACTTACCCTTAAGTCTTAACGGCACATTCATATCACATAGAACACCGGAAGCGAGCCTCTACTTCATCCACCCCGCTCCGATGTGATGTGTGATACCACTCTGTCACGGCCCAAAATCGGTCCAGGTCGTGATGGCGCCTAACGGCAAGGTTAGGCAAGCCAACGAACAACA
>ML253676.1:548-38099 GCA_005239495.1 Nicotiana undulata | reverse complement strand
TCGACCATGGATGCTCGAGTTCGACGATTTGTTCAGGGTATCAGTCCTTTGGTTGTGAATGAGTCTGCTACAGTGGCTTTGCACTCGGACATGAATTATGGGAAGATTGTGGGATTCGCCAAGGCTACGGAGGCTAGAAAGTTGAAGATACGGGCAGACAGAGAGAGTAGCAGCAGGGCCCGGTTGTTGGGTCACTCAGGGAGCGCAGTTTCAGGGGGGAGACCAGTTCAGGGGAGGGGACCATCCGGTCCATCAAAGTTTTATGCACATTCTTCAGCCAGTGCACCGCCATCCGTGCACCGTTATCAGCCGACTAGCCATTGAAGATCAGGATCCGACAGCAGGAGACCCCATCAGTCAGGTCATCCCGGAGGAAGGTTCCAGCAGCAGGGGAGGGCTCCGTGCCCTCAGTGCGGAGGGTTCCATACTGAGGCATGTTATTTGGATCGCCCGATATGCTACAGGTGTGGAGTGAGGGGTCATCTTCAGCGGGATTGTCGTGCGCCCAGCCAGGGCATGGGTAGGGGGTTTGCCCAGTCATCTGGTTCTTCAGCCGCCACATCTTCAGTGTGTCCTCCAGCTCCAGCAGGATATGGTGTAATTAGGGGTGGGGCTCATGGTAGAGGCGGACCCAGCCGATTCTATGCTTTGAGTGGTCGCCAGAACGCGGAGGCTTCTCCAGATGTTGTCACAGGTATTCTGAATATTCAAGCACTTGATTGCTATGCTCTTATTGATCTGGGCTCCTCCTTGTCCTATGTTACCCCATTTATTGCTTAAAGTTTTGGGATAGAACCCGAACAGCTTCATGAGCCGTTCTCGTTATCAACTCCTGTTGGTGATTCTATTACAGCAGCGCAAGTCTATAAGGATTGTGTTGTCACGGTATGTGGTCACGTTACCACGGCCGATCTTATTGAGCTTGAGATGGTAGATTTTGATATTATTATGGGAATGGACTGGCTTTATTCGTGCTTTGCTAAGCTCGACTGCCGAATGAGAGTCATGAGACTCGAGTTTCCTAATGAGCCGGTTATTGAGTGGAAGGGGAATGGTGTGGTGCCGAAAGGTAGATTTATCTCCTTCCCTAAGGCCTCGAAGATGATTAAGAAGGGGTGTATCTATCATTTGGTCCGGGTCGCAGACATCGCTTCAGAAGTGTCGGCCCCCGAGTCCGTTTCAGTTGTGGATGAGTTTCTTGAAGTATTTCCGGACGAGCTTCCAGGGATTCCGCCAGATAGAGAGATTGATTTTGGGATTTATGTACTCCCAGATACGCAGCCAATATCTATTCCACCATACAGAATGGCGCCAGCAGAGTTGAGGGAGTTAAAGGAGCAATTGAAGGATTTATTAGAAAAGGGGTTCATTCGGTTGAGTGTGTCGCCGTGGGGCGCTCCGGTTCTTTTCGTCAGAAATAAGGATGGGTCGCTTCGGATGTGTATCGATTATCGGCATCTCAACAAAGTCAGTATCAAAAACAAGTATCCATTGCCTCGAATAGATGATTTGTTCGATCAATTGCCAGGTGCGAGGTTCTTCTCCAAAATTGATTTACGGTCTGGGTATCATCAGTTGAAGATCAGAGAGCAGGATATTCCTAAGACCGCCTTCAGGACTCGTTATGGTCATTTTGAATTTTTGGTAATGTCCTTTGGGCTGACCAATGCTCCAGCATCTTTCATGGATCTTATGAATCGGGTTTTCAAGCCATTTCTAGACTCCTTCGTGATAGTTTTTATTGATGACATCCTTTTCTACTCGCGGAGTCAGGAAGATCATGTTAATCACCTCAGGGCAGTTCTGCAGGCTCTTCATCATCACCAGTTGTATGCTAAATTTTCGAAGTGTGAGTTTTGGCTAGAATCAGTTACCTTTTTGGGTCATGTTGTTTCCAGAGAAGGGATTCAGGTTGATCCCCAGAAGATCGCAGCAGTGAAAGATTGGCCTAGACCAACGACCCCGACGGAGGTTCGCAGTTTCTTGGGTCTAGCTGGGTATTATCGGAGGTTTGTGGAGGGATTCTCTACCCTCGCCTCCCCATTGACTAAATTGACATAGAAAGAAGTGAAGTTCCAGTGGTCCGACGCTTGTGAGAAAAGTTTTCAGGAATTAAAATCGAGATTGACTTCGGCACCGGTATTGACCTTTCCAGACGGTATAGAGGGATTTGTGGTTTATTGCGATGCTTCAAGGGTTGGTTTGGGGTGTGTGTTGATGCAACGTGGGAAGGTAATAGCGTATGCTTCAAGGCAACTCAAGAATCATGAGAAGAATTATCCGACGCATGATTTGGAGCTCGCGCCTGTGGTGTTTGCATATAAAATTTGGCGGCATTATCTTTATGGAGTCCACGTGGATGTGTTCTCAGACCACAAGAGTCTTCAGTATTTATTCAAGCAGAAGGAACTGAACCTAAGGCAGCTGAGGTGGTTAGAATTGCTTAAGGATTATCATATGAACATCTTGTACCATCATTGCTTAAGGAAAGGATTATCATATGAACATCATATGAGATGTCCTAGCTGATCGGGCAGAGATCGGACTCCGTGTGCAGTGCACATGCTACGGTGTTAGCCTAGCCGATTCGGGCAGAGATCGGACTCCGTGTGACCAAGCCACGGTGGTGATATGTGATGTGATTGAAATTCGGACCTCACCTAGTATGGCTTAGCCGATCGGGAAGAGATCGGATTCCGTGTGACAACGACACGGTGGATCAGTAATAATAATAACAAGATGAAACTTAAAAGAACATAATCCAAAAGATAGCAAAATGGGATGAGGGATGTGGAAATTCTTGTTTGTGTTTCCCCTTGCTTCGGTGCATTGTTGTATGATACCTCTACTTGAGTTTGACTGTTGATGTTTATCCTATCTAGAATTTGTTTGTTCATACATGCTAGTATTATTCAATGGTGCAAACGTCCCTTTTGCCGGGGGCGCTACATCCTTTAAATGGATGTAGGTGGTTCTGTAGCAGATAGAGCTGATCGCCGATAGTGGTGCCTTTCCTCCGTCCCTTCAGCAGTTCTGCTGAGCCCCATTTCCCCTCGGGGCTGTGTGTCGTTCATGTTGATTCATTTTGTATATGTCGTTCTTTTGAGGTATATTCGGGGCCTTGTTGCCGGCAAGTCTATGTATTCTTTACCGTACTCTTAGAGGCTTCGTAGACATTATGTGGGTTGCAAATATATATTGGGTAGTTGTTGTACTTACTCGTAGTCGTGGTCCCGTATCGAGACGGTCGTACTTGATATGTATGTTTTGGTAAGATCTAATGTTAAAATGTTAAAAGAGGAAAAATGGACTTTATGTTGTGAATCCACGCTTTTGAGTTTCTCTTGCCATTTCATATGAATAATGTATGCTATAAACACGGGGAAACGCGTTGGGTAGGAAAGGCAAATCACGTTTGCTTGACCGGGTTCATTCGGTTAGGCGCCGGTCCCGCGCCTCGGTTTTGGGGTGTGACACATACCCAAAGGCTACAGCCAAACTAACACGACTTAGAGACGTCTGAATCCCCCGATAAAAATATGCCTTCGAATTTTTTTAAAACCGGTTAAGAAAGGCTCCCCTCGGATAAATAACCAAAGGGCTTCGATAAATTCAGCCCTCGAAAAACCTTAAGAGTTATCGAATTATTTAAATTCAAACTTGTGCTAAGGCACAAAAAGCAGAGGGGTTTCGATCAACCTTAAACCCTCAAAAACCCAATGGGTAAACAAATACATGCTAAGGCATAAGAAATTTTTACTATGTCTTTAAGCCGAAAGAGGTAAAAAAAAAGCCATTCTTTGGAGGCCGTGCGCCTGTCCAAATATGCTATCCACATGGTGTCGACTATGGAAGCTAGAGTTCGTCGGTTCGTGCAGGGCCTTAGTTCCTTGGTTATTAATGAAGCTGCTACAGCTGCTCTGCATTCAGATATGAATTATGGGAAGATTGTGGGATTTTCCTAGGCTACAGAGGCCCGGAAATTGAAGATAATGGAGAGAGAAAATAGTAGTAGGGCCCGGTCAGCGGGCAACTCTAGGGTTTCTTTTTGGAAGTGGGAGACAAGTCCTTAGGAGAGGGTCATCAGGACCATCCCAGTCTCATGCTCAGTCATCAGCTAGTGCCCCGCCCCCAGGTCATCACCATCATCATCAGAAGGGAGGTCGTTTTGGGGCCAGTTCTGGCAGCAGGGGGTTCCATCAGCCAGGTCGTTCAGGTGGGAGGTTCCAGCAGCAGCAGAGGGGCCCATGCCCCAAGTGTGAGAGGTTTCATACTGGGCGTTGTTATCTAGATCGTCTAGTATGCTATGGTTTTGGGGTGAGGGGTCACATTCAGAGAGACTGACCTTCATTCCGCCAGGGAGGAGGTTGGGATGCCGCCCAACCATCCAATTCTTCAGCTGCTACATCTTCAACACGCCCACCAGCCTGAGGCCCTTCATCACCAGCAGGGCGTAGTGCAGCTAGGGGTGGTGCACGAGGTCGGGGAGGACCCAGTCGGTTCTATGCTTTGAGTGGTCGTCAGAAGGAGGCTTCTCCAGATATCGTCACAGGTATCCTGACTGTTCAATCTCATGATGTTTATGCTCTTATTGATCCCGGGTCTTTCTTATCATATGTCAACTCCGGTTAGTGAATCAATTATGGTCGCGCGAGTCTATAGGAATTATGTTGTCACGGTGTGTGGTCGGGATACCACGACCGATATTATTGAGTTAGGCATGGTAGATTTTGATGTAATTATGGGAATGGATTGGCTCTATTCGTGCTTTGCTAAACTCGACTGTCGGACTAGGATTATGAGGCTTGAGTTTCCTAATGAACCAGTTATTGAGTGGGCAGGGAATAATATTGTTCCAAGAGGTAGGTTTATTTCCTATCTTAATGCCTCAAAAATGATCAGAAAAGGGTGCATCTACCATTTAGTTCGGGTTGCGGACGCCACTTCAGAGGTGCTTGCTCCCGAATATTTGCCTGTTGTGAATGAATTTCTTGAAGTATTTCCGGATAATCTTCCTGGGATTCCACCAGAAAGAGAGATCGATTTCGGGATTGATGTATTTCCAGATACGCAGCCAATATCTATTCCACCCTACCATATAGCGCCAGCGGAATTGAGAGAGTTAAAGGAGCAGTTGAAGGATCTTCTAGAAAAGTGTTTCATTAGGCCAAGTGTGCCTCCTTGGGACGCACCTGTTCTTTTTGTCAGAAAGAAAGATAGATCGTTTCGGATGTGTATTGATTATCGGCAACTTGACAAGGTCACCATAAAAAAAATACCCATTGCCTCGGATAGATGATTTGTTTGATCAATTGCAGGGTGCCACATTCTTCTCAAAGATTGATTTACGGTCAAGGTATCACCAGCTAAAGATCAGGGAGCAGGATATTCCTAAGACCACCTTCAGGACTCGTTATGGGCACTTTGAATTCTTGGTAATGTCTTTTGGGCTGACCAACGCCCCAACAGCTTTTATGGATCTTATGAATCGGGTTTTCAAGCCATTTCTTGACTCTTTCGTGATTGTTTTCATCGACGATATCCTTGTGTATTAGCAAAGTCAGGAAGATCATGCTAATCACCTCAGGGCAGTTCTGCAGACTCTTCATCAGCACCAGTTATACGCAAAGTTCTCAAAATGTGAGTTTTGGCTAGAATCAGTTACCTTTTTGGGTCATGTTGTTTCCAGGGAAGGGATTCAGGTCGATCCCCAGAAGATCGCAGCGGGGAAGGATTGGCCTAGACCAACGACCCCGACAGAGATTCACAGTTTCTTGGGTTTAGCTAGGTATTATCGGAGGTTCGTGGAAGGATTCTCTACACTCGCCTCCCCATTGACTAAGTTGACACAGAAAGCAGTTAAGTTCCAGTGGTCTGATGCTTGTGAAAAGAGTTTCCAGGAATTGAAATCAATATTGACTTCGGCACCAGTGTTGACCTTGCCAAAAGGTACAGAGGGGTTTGTGGTGTATTGTGATGCTTCAAGGGTTGGTTTGGGGTGTGTGTTGATGCAATGTGGGAAGGTTATAGCGTATGCTTCAAGGCAGCTCAAGAATCATGAGAAGAATTATCTGACGCATGATTTGGAGCTCACATCAGTTGTTTTTGCATTGAATATCTGGTGGCATTATCTTTATGGGGTCCACGTGGACGTGTTCACATACCACAAGAGTCTTCAGTACTTATTCAAACAAAATAAGTTGAACTTAAGGCAGCGGAGATGGATGGAATTTCTCAAAGATTATGATATGAATATTTTGTATCATCCAGAGAAGGCGAATGTGGTGGCAGACGCTCTTAGTCGGAAATCCATGGGTAGTTTGGCTCATTTAGAAGCATATCAGAGGACTTTGGCTCAGGAGGTTTACCAGTTGGCGAGTCTGGGGGTTTGTCTTTCGGCCTTAGATGAAGGGAGTGTTGTGGTGCATAACGGAGCGGAATCTTTGCTTGTGGCGGAAGTCAAGGAAAAGAAATTCAATGATCCAGCATTGGCACAGTTAAGCGAGGTAATTCTAAATCACAAGACCACAGCATTTTCACTCGACAATGGCGACGGTGTCTTGCGGTGTCAGGGAAGACTATGTGTTCTGGATGTGGATGATCTTCGGGAGAGAGTAATGGCAGAGGCTCACAATTCTAGATACTCCATACACCCAGGTTCTAAAAAAATGTATCACGATCTCAAGGAGATTTATTGGTGGAATGGTATGAAGAGAGGTGTGGCGGACTTTGTGGCTAGGTGTCCAAATTGCCAACAAGTGAAGGCCGAGCATCAGAGGCCTGGTGGATTGACGTAGCTTATGGAAATACCAATATGGAAATAGGGGATGATCAATATGGACTTTGTGGTGGGGTTACCCCGCACTCCGCGTAAGTTCGACTCAATTTGGGTAATAGTGGATCGGCTCACGAAGTCAGCACATTTCTTGCCAGTCAAGTCCACCGATACTGCAGAATAGTACACTCAGCTGTATATCAAAGAAATAGTCAGGCTTCATGGCACTCCAGTTTCTATTATCTCGGATCAAGGGGCTCAGATCACAGCTAACTTTTGGAAGAAATTTCAGCAAGGTTTGGGTACGCAGGTAAATCACAGCACAACCTTCCACCTGCAGACTGATGGGCAAGCAGAGCGGACTATTCAGACACTTGAAGACATGTTACAAGCTTGTGTACTTGATTTTAAGGGTAGCTGGGATGATCATTTGCCACTTATAGAGTTTGCTTACAACATAGTTTCCATGCTAGTATTCAGATGGCCCCATTCGAGGCATTGTACAGAAGAAGGTGTAGATCTCCGATTGGATGGTTTGAGGTTGGTGAGGCGGAACTGCTAGGGTTCGATATTGTGCATCATGCTATAGAGAAGGTTAGAATCATAAAGTAGAGGTTGAAAACTGCTCAGAGTCGTTAGAAATACTATTCGGACATTCGTCATAGGGATTTGGAGTTTCAAGTAGATGATTGGGTATTCTTGAAGGTATCTCCCCTGAAGGGAGTCATGCGGTTTGGGAAGAAGGGTAAATTGAACCCAAGGTATGTCGGGCCATATAGGATCGCTCAAAGGATAGGATAGGTGGCATATAGGCTGCAGTTACCTCCTGAAATGTCGTTGGTGCACCCGGTGTTTCATGTCTCCATGTTAAAGAAGGTGATTGGAGATCCATCTGTCATCGTGTCGATTGAGACCGTTGAAGTTAATGAAGAATTGTCATATGAAGAGGTTCCAGTTTCTATTCTCGATAGGCAAGTTCGTAAGTTGAGAAACAAGGAGATTGCTTCGGTTAAGGTGTTATGGCGGAATCAACAAGTCGAGGAAGCCACATGGGAAGCGGAAAATGAAATGAAAGAGAAATACCCTCGTTTGTTTGAATAAGTTAGGTAGTTGTTATGAAGGTGGTCACCTCTAAGTTTTGTGTCATATCTTGTGTAAAACCACCCCGCTTCCCTAATCCCCCTTCTTTTATGACTCCTCAACTTTGTACCATATCTGTATATATTGTGTTAGCTGAATTATATGCAATTCATTAAAATAACTGAATTATGTGCCATCCGTTGTACTAACTGAACTATGTGGGATTTGTTGAATTGTGTTTCGGGGGCTCTCTGGCATGTGGATAGGCCTATTTACAAAGGGAACTCTAGCGAAATATTTAGAAAATATCGGAGTTAGTGAAACTTGGGGGTTGGCATTTTGTGTTTTCATACCCTAGTGATTCCTTGATCCTCATTTGAGGACGAATGATTTTAACTGGGGGAGGATGTAAAGACCCGTAAAATTTCTAACTAAAAACGATGCTCGGATAGGTCCCCATGTTGATAAAACTGTAGAAATTCTTAAAACGGACCCCTTTGGAGTGAAAAGTACCCCAGGACTTAAAAGATAGAATTTTCCAGAATGGCGCGGATCTGCGGTCCACTATGCGATCGCAGATCATGTATGCGGACCACATAGTGGTCGCATACCTGGACAGTTGCCGTCCAGTTTGAAGACAGTTATCCGGCCCATAATGCAATCGCATTTCGTGAAATGCGGGCCGCATAGTTGTCGCATTCATGCATCTATATTTTTGCGGAGGGAGTTATGCGGCGCACTATGCGATCGCATAACAGATATGCGGACCGCATAGTTGCCGCATACCTGGGCAGCCTACTTCTCTTTTTGGCCCAGCTGAGGGCCTCTTATGCAACAGGTATGCGGATCGCATAATAGGAATGCGATCGCATTCCTGACCGCATACCTGCTTCGGAGCTTCTAAATTCTAATTTTGAAACCCGACCCCCAGCTTAATAAAACACCCACACTCTTCATTTTAACGACTATCTGAATAGAATAGAGTGAAGTGAGAGTGGGTTCTAGTGAGAGAAAGCTATCACCTTCACCAATTGATCCTACATCTCTACTCGGGCCTGGAAATTAATCAAATAGGCGTCATCTTCTTCACCATAAGAGATAAGTATCAACCCCATTTCCCTCAAATCTCCGATTCTAGTTAAAATGAAACACACATAGAGTTGTTCTTGAACATGAGAGTTAAGAATCTTTCATGCATGTACTTAATCTACCATAACCTAGTAAAGGAAAGTAGGTTAGAGTAATTTTCCGCAAAAAGGGGTTATGCAATCAAAAGGAACACATAGAGTTTGATAAAATCCCCACATGAGTCCAAGCCATATCCATCATTCCCAATCCTAGGTTTAAATGTGTCACATTGTAAATTAGATTGAAGGCGCTAGAAGGCCCGGTGATTTGGGATAGAAATTTAAGGAGAAATTCCAATTCGAGGTATGTATGGCTAACTCTAATCTTCGTAGGATAAACCCGTTGTGTTCACTTTCCGGGTATGATTCTCTTGTTGATTATCTATGGAATTTAAGTGCTCTATGTGCCTAATTGAAGAATTCTTGCTTCTATGTCATTCCATGCTATTACCATATTATTGTGCTACTTGAGTATATAAGTTGTGATCATTTCCTTCTTCTACTATGTGTGTGATCCTTGTATATGATGGGTGTGGTAAATATGAAAGATTGTAATGATATGAAATATGAGTAAAGAGAAGGTAATGATGTGAAATACAAATCAAGAGGTTGAATTGATATGAAACATGAATTAATGAATTGGATTGTTATGGAATATGGATTAAAGGATGGATTGTTGTGAAATATGAATCACAGGATTCTAATGATATGAAAGATGAATCAAAGAATGATATGTGTTGGGGATCAAAAAGGTTAAAATGATGTAAGTGATATAAAATATCCATAAATGGACCAGGAGAATGTCCTAGGGGTGAGAAGGCCTATCCGATCTGGCTGGGATCGGACTCCATGTCGTACACATGGATGACTTGATATTGTGATATGATTATGATATGATGATGATTATTTTCCTCACTGTTTCAGTTTAGATGGCCTAGCCGATTGGGCAGAGATCGGACTCCGTGTGCAGTGCACATGTCACGGTGTTAGCCTAGCCGATTCGGGCAGAGATCGGACTCCGTGTGACCAAGCCACGGTGGTGATATGTGATGTGATTGAAATTCGGACCTCACCTAGGATGGCTTAGCCGATCGGCCAGATATCGGACTCCGTGTGACAACGATACGGTGGATCAGTAATAATAATTACAAGATGAAACTTAAAAGAACATAATCCAAAAGATGGCAAAACAGGATGAGGGATGTGGAAATTCTTGTTTGTGTTTCCCCTTGCATCGGTGCATTGTTGTATGATACCTCTACTTGAGTTTGACTGTTGATTTTTATCCGATCTAGAATAGGTTTGTTGATGCATCCTAGTACTATTCAATGATACTAACGTCCCTTTTCCCGGGGGCGCTACATCTTTTAAATGGAAGTAGGTGGTTCTGTAGAAGGTAGCGCTGATCGCTGATAGTGGTGCCTTTCCTTTGTCCCTTCAGCAGTTCTGGTGAGCCCCATTTCCCCTCGGGGCTGTGTTTAGTTCATGTTGACTCATTTTGTATATGTCGTTCTTTTGAGGTATAGTCGGGGCCTTGTTACCGGCAAGTCTATGTATTCTTTTCCGTACTCTTAGAGGCTCCGTAGACATTATGTGGGTTGTAAATATATTTTGGGTAGTTGTTGTACTTACTCGTAATCGTGGTCCCGTATCGGTACGGTCGTACTTGATATGTATGTTTTGGTAAGATCTAACGTTAAAACGTTAAAAGAGGAAAAACGGACTTTATGTTGTGAATCCACGCTTTTAATTTTCTCTTGCCATTTCATATGAATAATGTATGCTATAAACACAGGGAAACACGTTGGGTAGGAAAGGCAAATCAGGTTCGCTTGACCAGGTTCATTCAGTTAGGCGCCGGTCCCGCCCCTCGGTTTTGGGGCGTGACACATACCCAAAGGCTACGGCCAAACTAACACGGCTCGGAGACGTCTGAATCCCCCGATAAAAACAAGCCTTCGAATTCTTTTAAAACTGGTTAAAAAAAGGATACCCTCGGATAAATAATTAAAGGGCTTCGATAAAATCAGCCCTCGAAAAATCTTAAGAGGTATCGAATTATTTAAATCAAAACTTGTGCTAAGGCACAGAAAGCAGAGGGGTTTCGATCAACCTTAAACGCTCAAAAACCCAATGGGTAAAAAAATACATGCTAAGGCATAAGAAATTTTTACTAAGTCTTTAAGCCGAAAGAGGTAAAAAAAAATCCATTATTTGGAGGCCGTATCGGCCCAATTCAAAGAGCTTAAGGGCCAATACACTTAGAGTTCGAGAACGTGTTCTCACTCAATTCGAACCTAAGGGTTCCAATACTTCAAGCTCGAATAAAAACTCACTCGACTACAGCTCGAGGATTCATCATTACTCGACTCATACCTTAAGGGTTCTGTTGCTTTGAGTTCAAGTCTTGCTCGAACTCGACTATAAAAATAGTACTATAAAAATAGTACTATTGTGACTTCGACCAAGTCACCCAAAACCAAAGTCTCAAACATATTGTTCTAAGCATAAAAGTGTGCTAAAATTTTAAAAGGCACAAAGCAAGTTTGAAGACAAAATTTGAGAAGGCATTCAAAAGAAAAATATCTTTATATGTTTGAAAAAAATATGTACGAGAAACCGACAAGGGTCTTACAAAAATAAAAAAGGAAAAATAAAATCCTAACAATGCCCGGGGTTGACTTCTTCCTCGGGGGAAGCTTCTCCTTCGGGCCCCTTGCCATTATCAGACCCGCCTTGGCTGCCGCCATCATCATTGTCATCAAAGGAGGAGGTAAGCAACCTAGCATCGACTTCGAGCACCTTAGCTTGAGCTATCTCCTCGGAGATCTCAAAGCCTTGAGCATGGATTTCCTCGAGGGTCTCCCTTTGAGATTGGCACTTAGGCAGATCATTACTCCACCGCACTTGATCGGTGGCCTACCTCAGCTGAGTTTGGGTAGCCTCAGCATCATCCAGGTACACGGCTATGTACTTGTCAGCTAAGACTTTCGCCTTTTTGACCTCCGTCTTGGCCTCGGCAAGCTCGGCCTTGAGCTCTTCGATCCTTTTGGCCTGGACTGAGCTCTTCTCTTTAGTGCTCCGAAGTTGAACTGCTGATGACAGTCGGACCGAGGAAACCTCTTTTTCCCTAGCAAGACAGTCCATTCTCTCTTTCTAGCGACGACAATCAACTTTAACTTGATCGACTTGCCCTCGGAATAGCTCGATCCTTTCAATATTTTGTTGCAACTAAGATATCGAAATGTTAGCCTCTACTTTAGGTTCAAGCCCGTATTTCTTCAAACGAGCAGTTACATGCTCGTTCAGCATGGTCTCCTCCTGACGGGCCTTGGTCAGGTCTGCTCGAAGGTCCCTGAACTCTTCATCATTTTTCCTACGGAGGAGCTTAAGGGCATTTCTCTCCTCCGAAGCCTTCTGGAACTCGGTCTCACATTGGCCTAGATTAATCCGAGACTTGGAAAAATCCTATATGAGGAAAAAGAAAATTAGTCAGATTTAAAAAAGGGAAAAGGAGAATAAAAATTACAACAATTAATGCTTACCTGAGATAGGAAACATTGGGCCTCTTCAAAGAGGGTGGACGCATCATTAAGGTCGGAGGTATCATCGACCCCATTAAAGCAATCTCGAAAGGCATCCTCTTCACCAGAGACTTCGCCTATGTCGGGGGTCTTCATAGATCGAGCCTCTCTTATCGCCTCCTAAGAGTAAGTTGGAAGAGAAGGCGAATGACGTGATGTCAATGCCCCGAGCAAGTCACTCAGGGCGCTCTGGTCCATAGTGAGAGGAATGACCGAGTCCATAGTGAGAGAAATGACCTTCCTCCTGGTTCTTCACATATTAGGTTTGGGGTCCTCAGACAACAAGACCCCATTCCTTTTCTTATCTTTCCCCGGCTTCGGAACCGAGGGCTTGGCCTCTTCCTCGCCGCTCGGGGGCCTCAAGATCGCGTCCTTTGTTCAAGACTTCACGAAAAGAAGCTTAGTAAGAAAGAGAAATATGAGAAGTACCTCGGACATAAGGAATAAAACACTCACCGTGATTCTTTGCCTCAAATTTGCCCTTTGCCAAGTCACTCCAACAGCGCTCGGCATAGGAGAAAGTCGAGCCCAACTTTCGAACCCAATTTTCGAGGTCGGGAACCGCAAGAGGCATCCAGGCAACCATTGCATGACAAACAAAAACGTTATATAAAACAAAAAAATGAAGTATGAAGACTAATGGGTAAGATGTTACTTACGATCGGGGTTCCACTTCTCGGGAAACGGTAGTTTCCCCTTTCGGATGAGGTCGCAGGTCCTTACCCGCACGAACCAGCTCATCTAACCCTGGTCCTTAACCTCATCGAAGCTCGATAACATAGCCTTCGTTTCTCGGCGTTGGAGCTTGATCAACCCTCGAAAAATACGGGGTCGATATAATTGCATGAGGTGATCGAGAGTGAACTACCCCTCGACCTTGCTGGAAAAGAAGCGAAGCATGATCATGATACGCCGGAAGGAGGGGTGAACTTGGCCGAGGGTAACCTGGTACCTCTTGCAAAAGTTGATAATAACTAGGTCGAGGAGACCAAGCGTGAAGGGGTAAGTGTAAATGTGAGCATGTGATTTTTACCTACCATATATTCCTACAAAAAACTCAATAAATTAATTGGTTTTATGAAATTTCGTTGCATTTTAGTGCTATTTGTGAATTTATTTTACATTATGTAGTCATAATTCGTCCTTTAAATCTATAAATAATTTAAAATGGCATCATTAGGCGCATAACCTTAGTTATCATTTAAATAAATATAATTGTTTGATATAAAGTAGGTTAATGTTAATTTCTTGATTTAATTATTTCTTTTAAGAAAAATTGTGAAATTTGTCCTTTAATTGATTAGGAGCAAATTAAGTGATATGACTCTTAATTAATTAATTAATTAAACAAGGGTTAGGATCAAAACTAATTATTACATTTAGTTTTAATTTTAGGTTAATTTAATTAATTAAGATTTGTTTTGATTGAAAATGAGTTAAAATGGACCTAGGCTAGAATTGCCCAGGCCCAAGCTGCCTCACCAACGATCCAGCCCAAATCAAACCAACCTGGCTTGACCCCCAGCCCCCAAAACGACCCCGTTTTTTAATCAAGTTAATCCCAGCTGTTGATCTTCCCAGATCCAACGGTTGAGAACTAATCACTCATTTACTATATAACTGTCCTAACTACCCCCACCCCCCTTCATTTGAAAGTCTAACACCCCCCTCCCTTTTACCTGTCTCCCTTTTCTCTTCCTCATCCCACCGGGTTCCGCCTGGAACCACCGTCCGACCACCACTCCTCTGCCTTGCTCCGCCGGCCGGAAATCGCCTCCGGCAACGGAGCACCACCAATCAAAACCAATTTTTTACCAGTCAATCCTCATCCTCCCCTCAACCTCGTCCTGATTTTAGTTCCTTCAAAAAACCACACAAATTCCGTCACTTTCAGATCTGGAAAAACGAAAACCCTAGTTCCCCCTACCTGTCGACTTGGAGACATTCAATAGCTCCTACCTACATGGATCGATAGCTCTCGTTGAGGGCTATTGATTCATGTGGGTTTGAGTTATTTTAAAACCTCGCCGGAGTCCGGCAAGCTCTAGCAACATCCACTTTTTCCGGCCAAATCCCTTTAACGGGTATCTCCTCTTCTCTTTACTGTTTCTATGTGCTATTGAAACATGAAACCATGTTAATTATTGTTAATTCTGATTCTGTTTAGGATTAGTTTTCTTTTCTTTTTCTTTTTGCTTTTCGTTACTGTTGGGTCTAGATTCCGTTTTCCTTTTCATTGTTCATGTTTGATTGCCTTGATAAGTTGAATTCTGTGATAAATCCGTCAATTAGTAATAGGTTTTCTTTTTGACAATCGTGATTCCTTGCCTCGTTTGAGTAGATTATTTATTACGATTGTTTTTGTTCGTGAATCTGTTAGAATTTACTGTTTCTTTAGGCATGATCATCTTGGTTAATTTATTGCTTCATGGGTCATTTAAGTATGTTAAAATTTGACTAGTTAATTAATTGCCTGGTTAATTAGGAAATTAATTAATTCTGAACCAGTGTATGGTCGTGAATTAATTTAGTTTAATCTTAAACTCAAGATTAATCCAACTGGTGACAACCTTCTAAAGGATACTTGTTTGATAGGTTAACCTAGGTTACTAACCTCTTAAATAATTAGTTAAGTCCTAAATTCTAATTAAGATAATTAACTAGGTCTACTTGATTGAAGCAAATCAACTAACCTGAGTTTAAGGAGGTTAAGTTGACTAATCTCTATTAGGTTAATTAAACTAAGAATAAACTGACAACTAACTAAGAACACCTACTAGTCTTAATTAACTAGGGAGACTAACTAGGATTAATTAACTAGAGTTAATAATAACCCAAGAATATTCTAGACTTGTAAAAATCAGATTGGCAAGGGGTATTAGGGTCATTATAATGGCTGAAGATTTCTAGAATAGGGGCAGTTGTCCCAAAGGATAAGGGTGACAGCTGCGCTATGTACTATTTCAGCCCATTAGATAGGGAATATGCAAAAGCATATCCCATCCCCAAGCCTCCTATAAATAGACCCTCCCTTTAGACGTATTAGGACGGGTTTTTTTTAACACCGAAATTACCTGCATTTTTACACTGAAAAAACACATACACACACATGAAAAATACTGCTCTTCACCTGCCTTCACACCCTTTTTACATCCATTTTAGCTGCTGAAAACATTTGAAAACGGACAAAAAAATCAAAATAGTTTTCCTCCTTCATAAATGAAAATTTCCAAAAAATATTAGTGAAAGTATTTGATTAAAGTTCAAGTGTTTGATTCTTAGTTCTTGGTTCATCATTGGTATTCTGATTTCTTTTATAAAAATCTCAAATATTCCTATTCAAGTTCCTGGATTTCTTTTGGTATTATGGGGTCTTAATTCTGGGTTGTTAGTTGCTGCTTAATATTGCTGATTATCCTTCTTCTTTGCTGAATCTGATCTTCTCCCTGGACCTTTATTTTTGTCCATAATCTTCATCATTTTCTCTTTTAACGGTATGTAACTGTTTAACCTTATTGAAAGGCTCAAATATGAATTTCATTCTTCTTCTCTGGTTGTTTAATCTTCCTCCTCTATCTGTGTTTTCTGCTCCCTTGATCTTGGTATAAGAATATGAAACAAGATTGATTCATATGTTGATAAATGAATCTGAATGAGTATATGCAATACCTTAATCTGTTCTTATAGAGAATTTAAATTTACTGAGATAAGATGCATTGTTTATTTTGTAGTTAGATGTTAGTTTTTGTGTTTGCTTCAGTTTATTATTAAGGTAAGTTGCACTAGGGTAGATGAATTTGACCTTTCAATGGTCAAATTCACCCCATAGTAGTGCAGAAATAGTAGTTTAGATTGCTGAAAATTATCCTTTAAATGATATAAAGTGTGTAATTAGGAAGAGCCTTAAGGAAGGGAACCCGAACCCCACAAAATGGTCGGATTTGCTCCTCAAAGTGCCAATAGTGGTCAAAGTATTTGACTAAACATTAGCCTGAATAAGGATGACTTTTAAGCGTCTAAACAAAGTGGCATCATTGGATTTGAATCTGACCCCTTCTATGGTCAGATTCATTTCATAGAAATGCATGAAGATCTGTGGGTAGCAGCCAACTTTAAACAAAGTTTGCAGATTCAAACTTGTTGAATCTGTTTCTTCTTTCTCTCTGTTAGAATTCTATGTGCAAAGCTACGTCTGAAACATGCGTACAGATGAGGTTGCATCCTAAGTTTATGTTGTAGCATTACTGGATGTAGAACTTGACCTTCTTTATGGTCAGGTTCTTTCCGTAGGAATGCATAAATGTCGTATTGGTTGACACAAGAACCTCAAAAAGAAGCATGGTTATCCCCAATCAAAAACAAGGCGTAAAGTCGAGGATTTGGCAGCTAGGGACTTGTTCTATGTTATGTCTTGCCTTCATGTGATTTTTTTTTTTTTTAAATGTAAATTCTTAGTAGAAGACAATGTAAGTTATTTCCAAAAACTCTTGTAATGTAAGAATTGACAGTATATTTGCGATTTCAGCGAATGTGTATAATTTAGTTTCAGATTTTGCAAACTAGACTTGAACATGCATTTTTAGACAGTTTAACATTTTTTGAAATGGGCAAAACTGCGGACAATGGTTTTGATAGGTTTCTTGGGCGCGATAAAAACGAAAGGCTTTTAACCTCATGGGTTGTATTTTTATCTTCAAAAATCCAATGTGAATTTTTAGATATTAATTGTGTAAACATTCAGATTTAATTAAAGATCCAAAAAAAATCGTTTTTCGTTCAAAACTCCTTTCTACAACTTTGTGTTCAAATTGGTTTTGTCCAAATTCCCCCTGAATGCTTATTGAAATTATTGAAAATAGCTATCTTGAAGAATATATATAAATACGGATTTGCTGTTCAAAATGCTCTTGACTCCAGAATTTATAACAATCTGTAGGGTTCAATCTGTACGAATTATGAATCAAATAACATTAAAGTTAGGTCACTTGAAATGGATAAAGCTATACATTCCATGTTCTGTTGTAGTTGGATATGCTTGCTGCTTCTCAAATACGTAACTCATGAATTAGTAAGGTTTGGATTTCCTCTTTGGAATTTTAATGTTGACATGCATTTATTTACATAGCTTTATTCTCTTTGCAAGTAGCTAAAACTAGGATGGCCTAAGGTGATTAATTCGGGGCCAAATTTTTTCATAGCTCGATCTCATGACTTGACTTATAATTTCGACCTTAGATATAGTGAACCTCAAATACCTTCCATGAATTAGATATTGAATGCCTTGAACTTAAAAAATAAAAATTGAAGTATACGTTTTATGTAACTTTGAATAAAAATAACTAAGATATACTTTCTTTCTCAAAATTGTGTATACGTTTACGTAACACAAGTAAACACTAAAATGAACACTCGTACAGACAATTTTAGGGACGACTTTGTTAAAATTATCGGAATTGCGTACACGCCCACGTGACGTGATTCCTGTTTCTTTTTTACAACAAAACAAAAATGTGCGCTTGCGCAACTTTATCTCTTTAAATGAATTCAGTATCGAGAACTATGTACACCTCCGCGTGACATGATTTTTGACACATCTCAATCTCAACGGGTTTACGCATATGTGACCCGTCTCAAAAAAACTCTATAAATACGAGTGAATAATAAAAGCGGTAAAAAGATAAAAATGCACATAGGTACCAAAACCAGTAATTAAATAATTTAGGCCAAGTTTAATCATTAAGCGACCGTGCTAGAACCAAGGAACTCGAGAGTGCCTAACACCTTCTTCCAGGTTAATATAATTCCTTACCCGAATTTCTGGTTCGCATACAATTTAACAGAGTCAAAATTCCTCGGTTTTGGGATTTCTAATAAATAAATGGTGTCCCGAGACACCGTAAAAAGTCCGGGTGGCGACTCTGAATAAATAAAATAAATCCCAAAAATCGAATAATGTCACTTAAAGTGGAAAAACTCCCTTATTACCCTTACCGGGTGAAAAAAGAGGTGTGACAGCTCTGGCGACTCTTCTGGGGATCGAACCCAGAATCTCTGGTTCAGTGTTCAAAAATTCGAGCTTTTTTATGTGATTTTACTTGGCTTTGAGGAATTGTGATCTTATTGTATTTTTGTGCGCTCAATGTGCTAATTTTCATTTATTTACCGCTTTGATATTTATTTGAACTGTATTTAAACTGTCTTCTTACGTCTCCCTTCTTAGTCTTCTAAAAATTGGTGGTTGGTTTGCAGTGGTATTCTGGTGACACATCCTTATTTCACTAGATCCAAAGGAAGTATTGCAATGACATCAGAAAGCCATTTGTCTATTGTCGACCCAGAGGATAGCCTCCCTTCGGTTGTCCTTCAAGTAGAATCGGCAGTCACCGAAGAAAACAAAAGACTGAGATGCCGCATGCTAGAAATGTGGGATGTTTGGTCCAACGGCAGGGAGCCACCTAATTCTATTCCCGGTTTTCCTGAGCTGATCCCTAGAACCGTAGGAACTACCAATGTGCCAATTTTAGTGCCAAACCCATTTGTACCATTCGGGCTCCCAACCATGACATCAAATTACATCGGGATACCTTCTGAGGTCCGCCCCCAAGCATCCTTTTCCGGACTACCCTCTGTTGTATTTACTGCGTCGCCAGCTACCCGTGTAGCACAGCCAACACTGGCGCGACAAAGCTTTGAACCAGCAAATTCACTTTCCAAGCTCCTCAGTTCCAGCTGGATACTGCTCGGGTCACTCCGAATTCTTACCCGCAATACCCGCCATTTGAATCTCCTGTGAAGCCAGAAAAGATCTTGAAAAATATTGAACGGGATGAGATAACCCGAAAGATGAAGAGAATCGAGCAAAGTTTGAAAAATATCCAGGGCCTAAGCGGCCAAAAGAGCGTGTCATGCGTTGATCTATGCATGTTTCCTCACGTGCATCTACCTGTGGGCTTCAAAACACCAAAGTTCGAGAAGTACGACGGGCATGGAGACCCGATCGCCCACTTAAAGAGATACTGTAACAACCTGAGAGGAGCAGGAGGCAAAGAAGAGCTACTGATGGCTTATTTAGGGGAAAGCCTTATGGGTATCGCCTCAGAGTGGTACATTGATCAGGATATCTACCATTGCCATGTATGGGATGATTTGGCTCGAGATTTTTTAAGGCAATTTCAGTACAATGTGGATATAGCGCCAGACAAAAATTCTCTGTCTAATCTCAAAAAGAAAGCTTACGAGAGCTTCCGGTAGTATGCAATTAAATCGCGGGAATAGGAATCCCGAGTAAAACCTCCCATGGAGAAAACTGAAATGATTAGTATCTTCCTGCAGGCCCAAGAGGCCGATTATTTCCAGAACATGATGTCCTCCATGGGCAAGACATTCGCGGAGGCCATTAGAATTGGCGAGATGGTAGAAAATGGCTTGAAGACAGGCCGTATCTTAAGTCAGTCTGCTTTGAGATCCACCTCCCAAGACATTCAATGCGGCTCGGGAGGCCTGGCAAAAAAAAAGAAGAAAGAGGAGGGAGCCATGATGGCTTCAGGCCCTAGGAATTCTCGACGACCTAAGGAATATCCAGGCCCATTTCCCAGAGCTTCACAACACTATTTTCCTCATCAGGAAGCATCTTATGCCATGACCCCCCTCCCTTATGCAGTGATGAACGCTCAGCCGCAGCCCCGGCCACAGCAGTACAATCAAAAAAGAACTCCACCTCCTAGAAATAACCATCCTCACCAAGCCCCGTATAATCCATTCCCTCCTCAGAACAACTATCCATACAATACCTACTCTCGTGAACCACCAAGGAGACCCACTTTCACTCCTATCGGTGAGTCATACTCAAGCCTGTTTTCAAAGCTGATTCAGATGGGACTTCTGCAGCCCGTACCTCCAACTCGGCAAAATCCAGAATCGGCGTCATACAGACGAGAAACCAGCTATGCCTATCACACGAAAGCGGAGGGTCACGACACTGAAAGCTGCTGGACTCTCAAGACAGAAGTATAAAATCTGATCGAATAGAAAAAAAGTGGTCCTGAGGGACGAGGAGGTCCCCAATGTCACAAACAATCCATTGCCATCCCACAATAACGGGCCCATCATTGGAATGATTTGTGAATACAAAAAAATTGACCCGACACTGAAAGCCATCATTCCCATTGTGGTTACAGAAAAGAAAGCAAAAACAGTGGCAAAACCGGGCAAGGAAGAAAAGAAAACAAAGCCCCCCGACCAGGATAAAGAAAAGGCCAAAGAAGAAAAAACAAAGCCCCGACCAGGATAAAGAAAAGGCCAAGGGATAAAATAAACAGATGGCACCACTAAAGAAGTTGTCCTTTATGTCCCGAGAGCTTCGCGAAACAGACAACTCGCTTTGAGTCTTCCCAGAAGATTAGAGCTGAAATCCAAGCCGCAAAGAATGTATGTGCCGAAAGGGACAAATGTTGTGAAAAGTCCGGCCATCCTGCCAAAGCTGAATGAACCTCTGATCATCAGCCACCGGCCACAAATCCCAATCAAAAATACAACTACTGTCCCCACTCGGAAGTATCACAACCCAGAGGAGTTGAACAAAGCTAAGCACAAACGTTTTCCCCTCAAAAACCCTACCACTGCCGAAAAGGCTGAAGAATTCTTCAAGAAAATGAAAATGTTTGAATATGCCACAATTGAAGAACTCAGGAAAACCCCTGATCAATTTTCACTTTTGTCTCTGTTTATGGGCTCAAATGAGCATCAAAAAGTACTCCTGAAAATGCTGAATGAAGCGTATGTACCAGCTGAGACCTCAGTCGAGCAATTAGAGAGAATGGCTGAGCGCTTCTTTGAAGTAAACAAAATTTCTTTCAGCCGAAACGACCTACCTCCATAGGGGGCCACTCACAACAAAGCCTTACACTTGACAGTTAAAAGTGAAGGATATTACGTGAAGAGAGTTATGCTTGGCAGAGGATCCGGGGTACATATTTGCCCCCTGTCAACGCTTCAAAGGATGGAAATCGGCATTGAGAGAATCAGGCCAAATAACATTTGTGTCCGCGCCTTTAACGGAATCAAAAGGGACATCATTGGCGAAATTGACATAGTCATGACGATCGGCCCTGTAGATTTCACGATAACCTTCCAAATCCTGGATATGGACACCTCATATAACTTCCTGCTAGGAAGACCGTGGATTCACGCTGCTGGGGAGGTGCCATATACTCTCCACCATATGGTCAAGTTCGAACATGAAAATCAGGAGATAGTGGTCCATGGGGAGGACGAGTAATCAATATACAGAGACCCCTCGGTCCCCTGTCTTGAAGCTAGAGAAGGAAGTGAGCATATTGTCTATTAGGTGTTTGAAATTGTGCTTGTTGATCAGCACGAGGAAGGTGCTCCGTGCCCACAGCCCTGTCTATCAAATGCGTCAATCATGGTTGCCACTAACATGATCAGACATGGGTACAAGCCCGGAAAGGGGCTCGGAGTATTCCTACAGGGCATTACTGAACCCATCTCCCTGCCTGCTAGCAAGAAATTCGACGGCATAGGTTTCCAGGCTACAGAAGCCGATGTGAAATGGGCCAACGCATGAAAGAACAATGGGTGGGACCTGCCTCAGCCAATCCCACACATCACTAAGTCCTTCATCAAACCACATTACATTGAGGAAGAAAAGGAGGCCTTTACGGCCGAAGAAATTGAAGAAACTTGCGGGGCCATGAGATAAATGTTATATGAGTCTCACATGGTTCAGCCCGGAGAAGGCTCGAGCACCGCTGAGGTGCAATACATGGGTCCGAATGCCAAATTGCAGAACTGGAAAGGTACTCCTTTCCCAATCAGACGGGAATCTTGGTAGTTTATATTTTGCTATCCTTTCTACACTTCGAGTTATTTCAGGGTGTAACTCGAGTGCTTTTAATTTTATTGTCTTTAAATTCTGATGTAAAACCCCTGTTATCTTCAAATTCAATGAAATGAAATCAAAACGTCATCGTCTATTATTCTTTATGATTTTGTTATTTTTCTTATTTTTTAGTCCTAATAATGCAGCTTTAAATAACATGACATTCTTGCGGACTTCATGCCCTGATCTTAATACGTTGTCTAATCTCGAAATAATGAATCAAGAACCAGAATATGATGAAGATGAGGCTTTTAGGGAAATAAATAGAGAATTGGAAAAATTTGAGAATAAGCTTAAGCCAAACATAAATGAAATTGAGCCAGTTAATTTCGGTAATTCAGAAGAGGTTCGAGAGACCATGATAAGTATTCACACATATGAGAAAACTAGGGACGCGTTGATTCAACTTCTGTTCGAATTTAAAGATGTGTTCGCTTGGTCCTATGATGATATGCCTGGATTAAGTGTGGATTTAGTGGTACACAAGTTTCCAACTCATCCTGATTGCCCGCCCATCCAGCAAAAGCAAAGAAAATTCAAAACAGATATCGGTGACAAAATTAAAGAAGAAGTCACTAAACAATTAAAAGCCGGTGTAATTCGAGTAGTCAGATACACCACATGGCTAGCCAACGTAGTCCTAGTACCAAAAAAGGATGGGAAGCTCAGAGTATGAGTTTATTATAGGGATTTGAACAAAGCAAGTCCCAAAGACAACTTCCCGCTACCAAACATCCATATCCTCGTCAACAATTGTGCCAAACATGAGGTACAGTCGTTTGTGGATTGTTATGCCGGTTATCACCAAGTTCTAATGGATGAGGAAGATGCAGAAAAGACAGCCTTCACTACACCATGGGGAACCTATTGTTACAGGGTCATGCCGTACGATTTGAAAAACGCCGGGGCAACCTATATGAGAGCCATGACTGTCATTTTCCATGACATGATGCACCAAGAAATTGAGGTGTACGTTGATGATGTCATTATTAAATCCAGAACACAAGAGGGCCATGTTCGAGGCTTGAGGAAATTCTTTGAGCGGCTACGCAAATATGACTTGAAATTGAACCCTGCTAAATGTGCATTTGGTGTTCCTTCCGAAAAAATTTTGGGGTTTATAGTTAGCCGCAGGGGCATTGAGTTAGATCCGACGAAGATAAAATCCATCCGAGATCTGCCACCTCCAAAGACTAAGAAAGAGGTAATGAGCTTATTAGGAAGGTTGAACTACATTAGCCGGTTTATTGCACAACTTACAACCACCTGTGAGCCGATATTCAAGCTTTTAAAGAAAGATGCGGCAATCAAATGGACAAATGAATGTCAGGAATCCTTTGACAAAATCAAGGAATATTTTTCAAATCCGCTAGTGCCGGTCCCGCCTGAACCAGGAAGACCTTTGTTCCTGTACCTAACAGTCTTAGAAAATTCTTTTGGTTGTGTCCTCGGGTAACATGATGTTACCGGGAAGAAAGATCAAGCCATCTATTATTTAAGCAAGAAATTCACTAGCTATGAAGCCAAATACACTCTGCTGGAGAGAACTTGTTGCGCCTTAACTTGGGTCGCTCAAAAGCGCAGACATTATTTGCTGGCTTATACCACGTATATCATAACTAGGTTGGATCCTCTAAAATAAATTTTCCAAAATCCAATGCCCACAGGAAGGTTAGCAAAATGGCAAATCCTGCTCACGGAGTTTGACATTGTCTATGTCACCCGCACAACCATGAAAGCTCAAGCCTTGGACGTTCACTTGGATGAGAACCCGGTTGATGATGAATACCAAACTTTAAGTACTTATTTCCCAAATGAGGAAGTCAATTCAGTCGAAGTAATCTCAGAAGACACTAACACTTAGAAAACATTCTTCGACGGATCAGTCATTGCAAAAGGTGTTGGGATTAGGGCTACCTTGATTTCTCCCACGGGACAACACTATCCAGCCACGGCCCGTCTCCGGTTCTTCTGTACGAACAATACTGCCGAATATGAAGTTTGTATAATGGGCATGAACATGGCCATTGACATGGATGTAGAAGAGTTATTGGGTATGGGAGATTCTGATTTAATCATCAAGCAAGCTCAGCGAGAGTGGGAAACTCGAGATGTTAAGCTCCTTCCATACAGACAACATGTGGAAGATCTTAGCAAATGATTCAAAGCCGTCAAGTTCAGATATATTCCTCGATGCCACAATGAGTTAGGCGATGCACTACCCTAGCTGCAATGTTTCTATATTCGGGCAATGTTCACATTGACCAGTTGGAAATTCAAATCAAAGAAAGACATGGCTATTGTAACACGGTTGAAATAGAGCCTGATGTCCAACCATGGTATCATGACATCAAAAGATTCTTGAAAACAAAAGAATACCCGGAGCAGGCCAATGGGGATCAAAAGAGAACCATCAGGTTGCTCGCCAGCAGCTTCTTCTTAAGTGGAGAAGTGTTGTACAGAAGGACTTCAGATCTGAATTTGTTAAGGTGCGTGGATGCCAAAGAAGCTGAAAAGATTATGAACAAAGTACATTCAGGAGTATGTGGCCCTCATATGAACGGGTACGTCCTCACAAAGAAAATCCTGCGAGCAGGATATTACTGGATGACCATAGAAAAGGATTGTTTTATTTTTGTTCGAAAATACCAACAGTGTCATATACATGGTTACCTGATTCATGCACCACCCTCAGAATTACATCCCATGTCAGCACCTTGACCCTTCGTTGCCTGGGGAATGGATGTCATTGGGCTAATAGAGCCAAAGGATTCAAATGGACACAGATTTATTTTGGTTGCCATCGACTATTTCACAAAATGGTTCAAAGAAATCACTTTCAAAGCCGTCACTAAGAAAGCAGTGGTGGACTTCGTGCACTCAAACATTATCTGTCGTTTCGGTATTCCAAAAACTATCATTACCGATAACGTTGCAAATCTGAACAACCACTTGATGAGGGAGGTGTGTGAACAGTTCCAAATCACACACCGTAATTCCACCCCTTATCGGCACAAAGCTAATGGCGTCGTTGAAGCAGCCAATAAGAACATCAAGAAAATCCTTAGAAAAACTATCCAAAGTTCTAGATAGTGGCACGAGAAGTTGCCTTTTGCATTATTGGGATATCGCATGATCGCGCGCACATCGGTTGGGGCTACGCCTTATCTATTGGTTTATGGTACTGAAGCCGTGATCCCTGCGGAATTCGAAATTCCCTCCCTTCGGATCATTGTCGAAGCTGAAATTGAGGATGATGAATGGGTCAAAACCCGGTTGGAACAGTTAACTCTGATTGATGAGAAACGAATGGCTGCAGTTTGCCACGGGCAGTTGTACCAACAAAGAATAGACCGCGCCTACAACAAGAAAGTGCGGCCCAGGAACTTCGAAGTGGGGAAACTTGTCCTAAGACTTATCCTCCCGCACCATGAAGAAGCGAAAGGAAAATTCGCCCCGAATTGGAAAGGTCCATACATCATAAGGAAATTGCTACCAAAAGGAGCATTGTACTTAGGGGACATCGAAGGAAATGACCCCGAAACGGCTGTCAATGCAGATGCAGTCAAAAGGTATTATGTTTGACCTTTTCGTGATGAAATGACGAAGGCTTTCATTCACGCTACCCCAAACACTACCAGTTTGGCAAACCCTTTGAGTCGGTTACTCTTCCTTAATTACCCTCTTTGGAGCTTGAAGTGTTGATAAAAATAAAAATAAAAATAAAAAGAGAGAGAGAGAGAGAAGAATGAAAAATGATGATGAAAAACAAAAATAAAATCAAAACAAAAATCAAAAACAAAAATAAAATGTTTCCCTGAACTGCGTTTAACTTGATTCCGAAATGATACGTAGGAAGCCTCTCCTTGGGGTTCAGTCACACCAAAATAAAAATCCACATTCCCCCAAGATTTTAAGCTGGGGCAAGTGTTAAAATTCGGCAACGATCCGCCTGAGAAGTTCCAAAGTTGTAATTTAATACAAGCTCTTTTCCCAAAAACCCTGTTCAAGTCCTTCCGATTAATCAGCGACGAAAGGCCAGAATTGGAGGATACAGCTGTTTGGATCTGATGCAAACAATGAGAGAAATTAAAATGAGAGAGTCTTATCGGTGAATATCCACACGGGCACCATAAGGCGATGGTGAGTAGAGAAACTAAAACGAGAGAGTCTTGTCAGTGAAAACTCGCAAAGAGCACTACAGGGCGATGGCGAGAAGCGAAATGAGAGAGGATAGTCGGTGAAACCCCGAAAAGGGCACTACTAATTGGAAAGAGTATGATTGGTCACTGATATCGACATGGTCTGGGGCAAGGTTTCTTAACCTCGAAGTAAAAGTCGGGACGAATTTCTGAGAGTCAGATGGTTTATATAGATCAGGCATCCAGTCCAAGACGCATGTCATGTTCATTGAAGGCCGCATACACTCCAGATAAGTCCTTCTTCTCTTTCCCCCTGAAAGGGATATTCCTTGTTAAAATTCATTGTCTCCGTTTCTTTGTTATTCTCTTTCAATCCCTTTCAGTCTGACTCTGTTTCTAAAGCAAGACAAAGAAAGGATAGCAAAACTGATTTACAGGGTTCTCATTGGACGCGAGCCAACATGCAAAAGGAAACCGAGCCTCATCAGGGGCATCGAGTCGATCCCGACTGGCCGCAACGACCGATGCTTTAAACGCAAAAATCTTGAAAGGGGAAAATCAAATCGAAATGCCTATAAAGGCAATTGAAGTGAAAGGTTAAGTCCCACGCGGCTAATCCTCCCGGCAAAGTTTGAAAAGCCGAAGTGCTCCAAGTGCTTTAAAGTTAAAGATGGAGGAAAAATCAGAAATGAAAGGCCAATGAAGGCGAAATAAAGTTGGAAAAGGTTAAGTCCCATGAGACTAACCGTTGCAACAGAATTTGAGGGACCAAAACTTCCTTAATACTCCGAAAATCCAAAAGAAAAAAAAAAGCAAGTGCAAGGGCTACAGAGGCAAAATAAAGTCAAATGTTGGGTCCCACGTGACTGAGTGCCATGTTAAAATCTGGAAAGCCAGGACCCCCGAGATTAGAGATGAAACCCGATCCCCAGTGAGCAAGCAAGTGGTCGATATCTTCGTCACAAGAACGGAGATTAGGCTATTGAAAATCAAGGCCGCAAAACCAACCACCATTTCAAACTAACAAATTGTTCTTTATTTGAAGGAGACAGGTTTAACCCAAAACAACCCCGCAAAATGCAGGTGCAACCAAAAGAAAGGTCGCAAGAGCTAGAAGCAGCTCTGAAACAACAATTCCAAAAGGGAAGATTTCTCCAAAATTCTTTCCCGCATTTACTAAAAATTAAAAAAAAAATTAAAAAAAAAAGTAAAAAACAACAACAACAACAATGTTGAGAACAGCCCAAACCTGAAGTGGTATAGGGTTTCCAAACCCGAGCTGCCCCTTTTCCAACATAGGGTATACAATCCGTAGTTTATGTTTTCTTTTCCAACGTAGGGTATACACTCCCTAGTTGATGCCGACATAGGGTATACAACCCCTAGTTGATGATTTCTTTTCCAACATAGGGTATACAACCCCTAGTTGATGATTTCTTTTCCAACATAGGTATACAATCCCTAGTTGATGATTTCTTTTCCAACGTAGGGTATACAATCCCTAGTTGATGATTTTTTCGACATAGGGTATACACTCCCTAGTTGATTTCAACATAGGGTATACAATCCCTAGTTGATGATTTTTCCAACGTAGGGTATGCACTTCCTAGTTGATGCCAACATAAGGTATACACTCCTTAGTTGATGATTTCTTTTCCAACATAGGGTATACAACCCCTAGTTGATGATTTCTTTTCCAACGTAGGGTATACACTTCCTAGTTGACTCCGACATAAGGTATACAACCCCTAGTTGATGATTTCTTTTCCAACGTAGGGTATACACTCCCTAGTTGATGCCAACATAAGGTATACAACCCCTAGTTGATGATTTCTTTTCCAACGTAGGGTATACACTCCCTAGTTGATGCCAACATAAGGTATACAACCCCTAGTTGATGATGTCTTTTCCAACGTAGGGTATACACTTCCTAGTTGATGCCGACATAGGGTATACAACCCCTAGTTGATGATTTCTTTTTCAATGTAGGGTATACACTCCCTAGTTGATGCCGACATAGGGTATACAACCCCTAGTTGATGATTGATTTTCCAACATAGGGTATACAACCCCTAGTTGATGATTTCTTTTCCAACATAGGGTATACAATCCTAGTTGATGATTTCTTTTCCAACGTAGGGTATACACTCCCTAGTTGATGCCGACATTGGGTACAGTTGATGATTTTTCCAATGTAGGGTATACACTCCCTAGTTGATGCTGACATAGGATATACAATCCCTAGTTGATGATTTCTTTTCCAACGTAGGGTATACACTCCCTAGTTGATGCCGACATAGGGTATACAACCCCTAGTTGATGATTTGTTTTCCAACATAGGGTATACAATCCCTAGTTGATAATTTTTCCAACGTAGGGTATACACCCCCTAGTTGATGCCGACATAGGGTATACAACCCCTAGTTGATGATTTCTTTTCCAACATAGGGTATACAATCCCTAGTTGATGATTTCTTTTCCAACGTAGGGTATACACTCCCTAGTTGATGCCGACATAGGGTATACAATCCTTAGTTGATGATTGTTTTTCCAACGTAGGGTATACACTCCCTAGTTGATACCGACATAGGATATACAACCCCTAGTTGATGATTTCTTTTCCAACATAGGGTATACAATCCCTAGTTGATGATTTCTTTATCAACATAGGGTATACAACCCCTAGTTGATGATTTCTTTTCCAACATAGGGTATACAATCCCTAGTTGATGATTTCTTTATCAACATAGGGTATACAACCCCTAGTTGATTATTGCTTTCCCAACATAGCGTATACAACCCCTAGTTGATGATTTCTTTTCCAACATAGGGTATACAATCCCTAATTAATGATCTTTTCCAACGTAGGGTATACACTCCCTAGTTGATGCCAACATAAGGTATACACTCCTTAGTTGATGATTTTTCCGACATAGGGTATACAATCCCTAGTTGATTTTATTTTGCAACATAGGGTCTCCAACCCCTAGTTAATCTTACTTTTAGACATGGGGTATCCACTCCCTAGTCTACAATAACTACGGGTGCACTGTTCCCGGCTTTTCATCGCTTTCAATAATAAAGTAGTGTATATTTCCTTACAATAACTCACAAAATTTTCCTAGTGAAAACTGGGGCAGAAAATTTCGTTCGTTTGTTTTTCATTTTTGCGCAGATTACTTTTTTAGGACATTGGACTCGAGACGACCAAAAGAAGTTTCGATCCAGAATAATAAAACAAAAAGAGAAAAAAGAATATTGAATCCAAAGTACAGAAACGGGGAAGATATGGACTATTCGGGACGAGATTAAAGTCATCCGTTCGGTATATCCTGCCTTGATTTGAGGAACGGTAAGACGAAACCAGCACCTGCGGCTAACAAGCATCAAGATCCAGGTCAGAGTCAGCAAAAGATCAAGACTCAAGACCAAGTCTTAGATAAGAATCTTGTAACTAGCAGCTGATAAGTGTTAATAAGGTGCCTTTTCTTATTCTGAAGGTTTAGTTAGTCTTTCGTTTTGTTATTTTGGTGTAATAAGGAGATCAGCAGCAGTAACAGCAGCAACCGCAGTGAAACCACAGTTACTCAGTAGTCCCAGCTACCAAAACTTCCAGAACTACACTGACCTAATTCCTTTATAGACAAGGATATGTAGGCAACCTTTGAAGCACGGTTCGGTCAAATCTTTCCAAAACGCTTCACAATGGAGTGTATGAATGGGTAAAGTCGTTCATGACTGCTCACTTTGTCTTTTCCCGAAAACTCTTCGTGTTTCCGCGCAAAGAGGGGAAGCTGTGAGCACGTGATTTTTACCTACCATATAATCCTACAAAAAACTCAATAAATTAATTGGTTTTATGAATTTTCGTTGCATTTTAGTGCTATTTGTAAATTTATTTTACATTATGTAGCCATAATTCGTCCTTTAAATCTATATAATTTAAAATGGCATCATTAGGCGCAAAACCTTAGTTATCATTTAAATAAATATAATTGTTTGATATAAAGTAGGTTAATGTTAATTTCTTGATTTAATTATTTCTTTTAACAAAAATTGTGAAATTTGTCCTTTAATTGATTAAGAGCAAATCAAGTGATATGACTCTTAATTAATTAATTAATTAAACAAGGGTTAGGATCAGAACTAATTATTACATTTAGTTTTAATTTTAGGTTAATATAATTAATTAAGATTGGTTTTGATTGAAAATGAGTTAAAATGGACCTGGGCTAGAATTGCCTAGGCCCAAGCTGCCTCACCAACGATCCAGCCCAAATCAAACCAACCCGGCCTGACCCCCAGCCCCCAAAACGACCCCGTTTTGAATCAAGTTAATCCCACTCGTTGATCTTCCCAGATCCAACGACTAGTAACTAATCACTCATTTACTATATAACTGTCCTAACTACCCCCACCCCCTTCATTTGCAAGTCTAACACCCCCTTCCCTTTTACCCGTCTCCCTCTTCTCCTCCTCATCCCACCGGGTTCTGCCTGGAACCACCGTCCGACCACCACTCCTCCGCCTTGCTCCGCCGGCCGAAAATCGTCTCCGGTGGCGGAGCACCACCAATCAAACCCAATTTTTTACCAGTCGATCCTCATCCTCCCCTCAACCCCGTCCTGATTTTAGTTCCTTCAAAAAACCACTCAAATTCCGTCACTTTCAGATCTGAAAAAACGGAAACCCTAATTCCCCCTACATGTCGACTTGGAGACATTCAATAGCTCCTACCTACATGGATCGATAGCTCTCGTTGAGGGCTATTGATTCATGTGGTTTTGAGTTATTTTCAAACCCCGCCAGAGTCCGGCAAGATCCGGCGACATCCATTTTTTGCGGCCAAATCCCATTAACGGGTATCTCCTCTTCTCTTTACTGTTTCAATGTGCTATTGAAACATTAAACCATGTTATTTATTGTTAATTCTGATTCTGTTTAGGATTAATTTTCTTTTCTTTTTCTTTTTGCTTTTCGTTACTGTTGGGTCTAGATTCTGTTTTCTTTTCATTGTTCATCTTTGACTTCCTTGATAAGTTGAATTCTGTGATAAATCCGTCAATTAGTAATAGGTTTTCTTTTTGACAATCGTGATTCCTTGCTGTTGTTTTAGACTTCAATACTACACAATATTACAAGTTAATTGTGCAGTACCCAATTTTCGAGTGCTGTCTAATAAGAAGAACCTGGTTCTTCTTAGTCTACTACTTACTACTGTTTGCGGAATAATTAAGCAGTAATAATAAAGACACAGAGATTTTTACGTGGAAAACACCTGGCTCAAAAGGTGAAAAAATCACGACCTACTCCTCAGTAAGATTTGCTCAAACTCTTCACTAAAACTCTGAGCCAAAACGGACTTACAAAATAAACTCTTTTGTAATCCTAGGACTAACTCTAATCCTCTTTGTATCAACTAGACTCTAGCTAATTTCTATAGATTTCAAGCTAACTCTAACTTGATCAGTTTGTACCTATTACAATTGCTTCTATGAAAGCTGATAAGATACAATATTTAAACTCCTACTACAATCAACTAGACGCAATATACAAACAATGGAACTGTTTCTTCTAGTTGAACAGCCTTTGTATCGCACAACAATTCTGCTTGCAAAATCTCTGAAACTTTTGCTTCAGAACTTGATTCACTTTAGCACTTGTGTGTCTCCACTTTCAGCAGTAATACATTGATTATTTATAGAGTCCGTTTGTTGAGTCCATGATTCAATTCTGATCTAACTCTTCCTTGGTAAACGAGTTTGATTGTAACTCAACTTCCTTCCTCTATTTTTGTCCTAGCTGAAATCAACTTATGTCTTCTCTTATCAATTTGCAACCTTTTCGTATTAGGAGACATTCTTTTAGTTCTTTGATACTTAGCAATCACTGATATCTCCTAGACTTGTACGATTCGTGATCCAACTGCTTCATTCAGAAGTGTATGCTATTATGGACCTGTTTCAATTTGACACCTTTTGTCAATCTTCAAAACCCATTCAGTGACATGGGCCAACAAATTCCCCCTTTTTGATGATGACAAACTTTGTGCATTAATCCCGTATACACATCCAACACTTTGTATTTTTGTGAGCATTAATCATCAAGAACCAGGTTTATAAGGTTATAAATATCACTTCAAATATTTTAAAATTTTAAAATTTTGAACAACACTGTAGCACATCTTCCCCCTTTTGGCATCATCAAAAAGTTACAAAATGATACTTACCAGTAATTAATTCTTACTCATGGCCAATTTAGGCAACTGCAGGTGCAAACATGATTAATTAACACAACAAACCACTAATGTAAGCTAAATCATAAATAGAGACATTTGTCAAAACACCAAGCTTTCATTTGATTAACATGGATTATCAACACCAAAACAGATTAAATCAAAGACAACCAAAACATGAGTAAGACAGAATTAAAAATTGAAACAAACACACTCGACACAGTCCCGAACTGGGCACTTGATAGGGTAGGAGGGGGTAGTTCTGGAAATTCCTAAGTTTTGGGTGGTGCAGAAGAGGCAGGATTTTTGGTTTGGAGAAGAGACAGCATTTGATGTAAGACACCCTCGTTTTTCTCCTTCTCCTTGGCTAATTTAGCTTTGAGAGCATCACGCTCACCTTCCACCTCAACTAAGCAAGTCTTCAAATGAAGGATCTCCATATCCTTTTGCTCGCTTTCTTGCACCAGAGTACGGACCTTGCTGTTGACTGGTTGCTTCCGAGATGAACCAGGTTCGTCTGCCGGGGCACTGAAAGTGTAATCACATGACAACAAAGTGTCCTTCCCAAAGAAATCCTTTACAGTAGCCATTTCAGCCTTCTTTGTGGGAACTCCAAAATGAGCCAGAACTGTAGTAAGGATAAAGCCATAAGGAATCGCATGGGCCTTCGTGACATTCACCACTCTGTCCAAAAGCTGGATGATTAAAGATGGCCAATTGATCTGCTTGCCTCTGTATAGGCACTCCATGAGCGTTAGATCCATATAGTTGGCAATGTGCCTCCGCTCTTGTCTGGGCAGCAGAAATTTAATTACAAACTCAAAGAACAGCTTGTGTTCAGGCTTCATCTCGCTTTTGTACACAGCCCTGGGCTCAGGCTCTTCTTCATTGTCATAAAAGAATCTGGTGATGTTGAGTGTTGAGCCCATTCCATCCAAGCAAGGCCATCTCTGCCTTGTATAGTCGTCATATCCCTCAGATGGAATGTCTAGAATGACTCCCAGTTCTTGAGCGTCAAAGGAGACTTCAACTCCCCTGACCAATGATGTAACCCTTCCTCCAATCACAGTTGCATTCCCCATGAATTCCACTACCTCATTTCTGACCAGCCTGCCTTCCAAGCGAAGGACCATGTCCTTCCAGCCTTGAGCTGCCAGAAAATCCACTAAGTACCTCATACCCGGCTCCTCCAAGTCCTTCAGTAACTTTCCCTTCAAAATATGTCTCTTGCCAAACATGGAAACTCTGTCAATCGACACTTCTCCAACCTCCTTCTCATCATCTCCACTCCAATCAGTATCATTGTCTCTCTCAACAATCTGAACTTTCTTCTTTGACTTTACTTTAGACCGTGTCCTCGTAGATGTACTCACGATGGTAGCAGACATAGGTGTTGACTTCTTCATGGAAGTCTTAGCCAATTTGGCCTTGTGTGTCTTGACCACCACTGGATCAACCTCTTCATCTTGTTGGACCAGGTCCAACACCTTATCAACAACAATAGCCTCAACAGGCTCCCCCACTTTCGCTTTCCCTTTCTCATCCTTCTTTCTTTTGCTCTCTTGCAGAGCTTTTTCCAGCTTCTCCTCTTCTTCTCGAACAGTATTTCTCGTAGCTCGTACCCTTGGAACAGGTACACCAACAGACTCATCAGTTTTCCTTTTCTTTGAGGAAACTGAGGCTTTAGACTTGATGGACTTTGGAGTCCTTCTCTTCTTGGGGTTGTATGAGTCCCCCAGTTTCTTCAGTCTCTCAGCCAAGGTTTCTTCCCCAGAAGAAACACGGTCATCTATCTCCTTCATTAGCTTTTCTCATCCAGCAGCAGCTTCCTCAACTTCATTAGTTCCCCCTATCACTACGACGTCATCTTCAAGATTCTCAAGAATGGGGCCACAAATCTCAAGTCTGGAACCATCCTTCCCAGATCCCCTCACACCTGCATCTCCCTCATTCTCAAGAATTTTCCCAGTTTTTCTTTGCCTACTTGGCACTTCCACATCCACCACAGACCCAACCAGCACAAATCTATTTTCAGAATTTAACACAGAGGTAACTTCAGTATTACCTTTCTCAGCACTTGACGAACCAGGTGCATCGTCCTCATGTGCTGATTTAAATGATTCACTGGACGAATCTGGTTTGGGTTCTTCTTCAGCCTGTAATAAATCTTCCAAGAACTTTGCTCGTGACCCTGAAGCCACAGATTTTCGTGCAAGAACCTTGACACGATGGGGTTTTTGGGCTGGGGTAGGGTTTGGTGTAGATTTAAGACCATCATGGTATTCAGGGGTTTCAGGTGTCTCAGAGGATTCAGGACTGTAGACCGGTGGAGAGTCAGACTCATATACTCCCTCATCGTAGTCACGATTTTGAGAATCAGATGAAGCAGACGACATTTTTAATTTTTAGAGAAAAAGAAGAGAGGGCAAAAGACAGTAGAGATGTGAGTGTTGAGTGACTTGAACAGGGTTCGTCTATTGCTTTATTCACTATGGGTAATGATGGCCTATTTATAACTTGTGGCTGGGGTGATTATAACGGACGTGTATTAACACAAGTAGGATACTTAATCGATTAAGGACTATCAGTGATTTGACATTGATTATACCGTTCCTTTCCCCCTAAAACTAGGCTAATTTAATAAGACGGAACTNATTAGCAACTAGGGAATCATATTAATACATGGCAGAAGAGTATGACAACAAAGACATAGAGCTGAGCAATGATTAATCTGATTAAGTACCTAATTAAAAAATTTAGCCAGAAAACTTCCTCCTCATTTTTTTCTTCAATTAGGTGATCTTAATCATCCCTAATTCAAGCATGTTTCTCTCATAATGCTCCCTGCTCAATGCTTTGGTAAATATATCAGCAATTTGATGATCAGTGGCACAGAATTCGATTGAGATCATCCCCTTTTCATAATTATCCCTCAGGAAATGGTGCCTAACATCTATGTGCTTAGTTCTCTTGTGATGAACCGGGTTCTTAGTCATACTAATTGCACTAGTGTTATCACAGTAAATAGGAATGCATCCCACATCTATACCAAAGTCCAGGATTTGTTGCTTAATCCATAGCAACTGATCACAGCAAGAGGCTGCAGCCACATATTCAGCCTCAGCAGTAGACAAGGCTACTGAATTTTGTTTCTTGGTGGCCCAAGATACAAGGCAGGAGCCCAAAAAGTGAGCCATGCCTGAAGTACTTTTCCTGTCAACCAGGAAACCTGCATAATCAGCATCAGCATATCCTACAAGGTCAAAATTACTACCTTTAGGATACCAAAGGCACAAATCAGTGGTGCCCTTCAGATATCTCAAAATTCTTTTCACTGAAGTGAGATGGGACTCCTTTGGATTGGCTTGAAACCTAGCACATAGTCCCACACTGAACACAATATCAGGTCTACTTGCAGTAAGATATAGTAGAGATCCAATCATCCCTCTGTACGTCTTCTGATCAACGGATGAACCAGGTTCATCCACATCTAATTTTGTAGTTGTGGCTATTGGGGTATCTATCTCCTTTGAATCTTCTATTTTTAACTTCTTGAGGAGTTCTCTCACATACTTCTGTTGATGAATCATTGTTCCATGTGGAGTTTGTTTGATTTGCAGACCTAAGAAAAAGGTTAGCTCACCCATCATGCTCATTTCAAACTCACTCCCCATTAATGTAGCAAATTCCTTATTGATCTTCTCAGTTGTTGCCCCAAATATGATATCATCAACATATAATTGTACAATCAGAAGATCTTTTCCCTTTTCCTTTAAGAATAAAGTACTGTCTATTTTGCCTCGTTTGTACCCATGTTCGAGCAGGAATTTTGACAATCTATCGTACCAAGCTCTAGGTGCTTGCTTGAGACCATAGAGAGCCTTGTCAAGTTTATATACATGATCAGGTGATTCTTTGCTTTCAAAACTAGGAGGCTGTTTTACAAATACCTTTTCCTTCAAATAGCCATTGAGAAAGGCACTCTTGACATCCATCTTATGCAAAGTGAATTCCATGTGTGAAGCAAATGCGATAAGAAGTCTGATTTCCTCCAATCTTGCAACAGGAACAAAGGTCTCATCATAATCAATTCCCTCTTCTTGGTTGTATCTTTGAACAACCAGTCTTGCCTTGTTTCTAGTAATAGTTCCATCATCATCGAGTTTATTCCTGAAGACCCACTTGGTGCCAATTATTGATCTGTCCAGTGGCCTGGGTACCAAGTGCCATAATTGACTTCTCTCAAATTGATTCAGCTCATCTTTCATAGCAGTTACCCAGTCAGCATCTTTTAGGGCTTCAGCAATGTTCTTTGGTTCAATCAGGGATAGAAATGTATCAAATGCACACAGATTTTTCAAGGAGGATCTAGTTTTGATTCCAGATCTTAGGTCTGTTATGATGTTCTCAAGAGGGTGAGAACTCTGATATCTGTGTGATTTGAGAACCAGTTATTCACTTCTGGATTGTTCCAAGTTGTCTTGTTGTTGTGGAACAGGATCATGGCTAGTATTTTCATGAGGAAATTCCCCCTGTCGAGTTGCGTGGGGTTGTTGGACCTGGTCCATCACCTGTTCCATCTCCCATAGGTGCTTCAATGTAGTCATTTCTCCTCACCAGTCCAAGCTCCTCATCTTCTGGTTCCTATCTCTCAGATAAAGTGTTAGTTTCATCAAAGACAACATGTACACTTTCTTCTACACACAT
>ML253675.1:0-15527 GCA_005239495.1 Nicotiana undulata | reverse complement strand
TGCGGACTCGCACCTGCGGGAAATTGGCCGCGCCTGCGATGGCATGGGCCCTGGAGATGGGTCGCGCTTGCGGAGCCGCGCCTGCGAGAAGGGGAGTCGCCCCTGCGGCTGGAGCCGCGCCTGCGATGGGATGGCCGCTGGTGCGAACCTCGCGCCTGCGGCTCATGGACTGCAGGTGCGGTAACACCAGTAAATTCCTACCAACTATGAGTTTTGCTGGTTTTTGACCCTGATCGGGGTCCGGGAGACCCCTGGGCCCACCCGAGCCCTCGACAAATTATACCAACGAGTCCCAAATCATATGACGGACTCGCTCGAGCTCCCAGAACACTGAAAACATCATTCAAACCAAGAATCACTCTCCAAAACCCCTTAGTTCCAAACTTAGGATTTCAAGATAATTCAAATGGCTCACCAATACGCCGAACGGGTCTATACTGCTCGGAATGACCCCAAATTTTGCGGACAAGTCATCAATGACTATACGGAACTATTTCCAGTTCCGGAATTCCATTCGGACCATGATATCATGAGGTCCAATTCCAGGCTGAATTCCAAATCTTATGAAATCCTAAATTCTAATTCAGATGCCGAAATACTCCCGAGTCATCAGAAACCCAAGGCGAACACACTCCCAAGTCCAAAATCATCATCCGGAGCTGCTGGAGCTGTCAGAACTCGATTCCGAGGTCGTTTGCTCAAAATGCTGCTCGGAACCAAAATTAGCCAAATAGGCTAGCCTTCAGGAACCAAGTGTTCCTGAACTGGCCAAATCACTTCCGAATCTCGAACTACCTGCCCACAACAGTCATAAGGCACGAGTAGCCGCTATGGAAAGAGTCATTCACGGGAACGGAGTCCCAACACACAAAACGACCGGCTGGGTCGTTACACACTTAAACTTTGTAATCATTTTGACACTCACTATAACCGAAACCACAAGCCCAAGGATATGAATGAGGTATATCCCTCGGGTAAAAGGGAAACTTTTTCAACTCTTTCACTTCTCTTGTATCTTTAAAGTCATTAAAAATACATAACAACCCATCACATGAACCGGAAATAAGAGCAGTCTGGCGCACTAAGCTCCTGCTATACGTGGGGTTCGAGAAAGGGCCACACCACAAGGGTCTATTGTACACAGTCGTTACCTTGCACTTTCTATAAGCATAATCATCATGCTTAATAGAGATAATGGGAGATTTTTCATACTTAATTGTGTTAAGAGAGCAAGTGTGAAATTTTTTCCAATCAGTGATAATAAAAAGCCTATGGTTTTCGGGGACAGGTGATAGTTTAGGAGGCAACTAACAAAGGTTGCATAGTTTAGCGAGTTTTAGGGTATTAACTCTTTTAAAGTGCTAACATAAGTTTCTTTATAGTGAAGTTTCTTAACATTCCCCTCCATACTCTGTAAAATATGTTCATTTAACTTTATACTCTTCGTTGCTGGAAACTAAATAGATTTTAATGTCTTATCTTATGCATGTGTTCTCAATATTCCTGGTGAAGGTAATGCTGTACGTTTGAGATGACTTGATAAGTGATACATTATAATTGGTAGTTCTCTCAAAGGCTCGGCTTATAAATGTTCCTTTGTTCTTAAAAACCACTGAATCGAACAAGATATATTCAAAACCATAAGGCTCGTCTTTACAGGACATCTGGTTTTAGTTTCTGTAGCATGGGATCAAAGTGATTAAACAAGAGTTTGTTGGAAAAGGCAACGCCAATTTAAACAATCAAGCATCATCAAACAATCGTAAATAAATCTATATAAATAATCAAGCAAAAAGGATCCACTGCAAAACAATCAATATAATCAATCGAGCAGCGTCAAGCATCAATCCATTGTAAATCAATCCAAATAAACAATCGAGCAGCATCAATCCACTGTAAATCGATCAATCCATATAAAAATTCGAGCAACATCAATCAAAACTCTATTGCAAAATGATTGCAAGCAACCAATTTAACAGGGGAAGAAGAGAAATTAACAGTGGGAAGAAGAGATGGTCAGAGGAACGCGAGAACTTACCTGGAAAATACTCGAACCTTGATGAAAATCGCGAACTGGAATTGAAGCAGCAACAATTTAGGTTTTTGGAATATTGATCAGCATCAATAAAAAATCAAGTAGCATCAATCAAAAATCCATTGCAAAACGATTGCAAGAAACCAATTTAACAGGGGAAGAAGAGAAGGTCAGAGGAACGCGAGAACTTACCTGGAAAATACTCAACGACCTTGATGAAGTTCACCGCAAACTGGAATTGAAGCAGCAACAATTTAGGTTTTTGGAGTATTGACGGTATCCCTTTCTATTAAAGGGAAATATGTTTTCCTAGTTCCTACACGTTCCTAATTAGAGGGAACGATAAATCTGTGCAAAATATTTGGAGAGAACAATATTTTTCTTTTTGTGGGGAGTGAAAAGTTAAAATAATAAAAGAATTAAATTCAATTAGCAATTTTTAGTGGCAATTGTATTTTTATTGCCGGTAAAAGGATATCTTTTAATGTCTAATGTTCATGCGCCGCTAATTTTTCAGCTTAAAGAATTTATTAGAAACAATTGTCTTATTGCCGCTAAATTATTACCGCAAAAGGTCTTTTTTGTAGTAGTGGTAAAGTGCTGAAACAGTGTTTATGAAATCCTAAAGAGCATGATTTCTAATGCACGATATGCTTTGCACACGTTAGTCCTAAACATGATTTCTGTTGCACACATAGGAAATATAAACCTAATAGCATGGTTTCTACCCTTTTATATCTATAGCATGCACATTTATCCCTTTCCCTTTTCACTATACATCCCCCAAGTGTTGTTTACAATAAGTTATTACAGACCATGGATCATGAATTACATAATTGAAATAGAGAAAAAATAAGAAGCTATTCTCTAGGGAGCCTGCAGATAGGCCCAAGTCTTCCAAAACCTCATTGCCATATGGTATTTCACAGCCTTTCTCATAATCCGGATGTATCAAAGTTCCCTAAGGACCTCAAGGGCTCCCGGACAATGCTCACACCCAGATTTCAAAGTCATAGTTGAATAAGTGCAGTGTGGAAGTGCCAACCTCAGTGTGTCAAAATTCAGAGGGAGCTCAAGGGTCCCAAAGCAGTGCTCACACTAAGGGGCAGGACTTAAAGGTCTAAGAATAAAGTGAAGTGCAGGATGTGATTTGAAAAGAGTCAAGTTAAAAGAGCATTTCTGAAAATAATTTATTTGAAACAGGTTTGCATATCAGTAAGTGAATGGCTTAGGAGAATAGTTTTGAAAGGAACAGGGGAATGGAACAATCAACCAGCACTGAACAGTACACAGAACATAGGGAGACAACCACAAACAAGGAAGCAGGGATTGGGGACACATAGAAACAAATTGGGATACAAGTTAACATTAGAGAAGTACTAGAGTATCACAGACCTGTACAGGGTCTAAACAATCACAGACATAGTTTTTTACCAAAAGTTCATGCCAAGAACTAAACAGAACAAGATAAAGGGAGTACTAGAGCACATAATAAACATAGTCACACATATGTTCAAAAAAGGTTTGGAGTATAACGTGTGTTCAGGATTACATGGAGACTAGGTAACACATATTGCAATTGTAATATACTAGGAATCAAATAGGACATGAGTGAAGCAGAATCATGTTGAAACATGCAAAGGGGGGTGGGGATAGTAACATGTTGAGGCTAGGGAAGATATTAAGAGCTAAAGCAACAAAGCATCCCACTAAATTGCAAGTAGAATAACAAAACCATAAGTAAAAGCAGATTGGGAATAGGACGAATTCAAATACCCAAAGAAACACATTGTTTTGAAGCTTAAACATAAATTGAAGACATACCAGTTGGAAGATAGCAAGTACAGAACGAAGAGTAGGCAAAAGAATAACTAGTCTTGGCTTGCAGCCGACTAGTAATAGCAGATAATCAAGAGAAGAACAGTAGAGAGTATCTATGTGAGTAAGAGAGAGTTGAACAATGTGTGTGTTCGTCTCTGTGTTAATGAAAGACTAGAGCCTTTTATAGTTGAAAAACATGTAGTAAAATAAGGTAACGATCATAGTAGCATGGTAATTAAGGAACGCAGGATCAATTAGTCAACTATCAAGGCAAGTACTCCCTTAAGTTAAGGGAATTCATTCAAACGGTAGGAACCAGTAGCATACAAGGCAAGAAAAATCAGTACATGATTAGTAAGGAAGGGATCAAAGTTCAGTAATTATAGAACTCAGAATCAGTAAAAATAAAAATCAGTCCAAGTTTTCCCTTAATTAAGGGAGTCATTTTAAACGGTAAAGAAGAGGTAGCAGATAAGGAAAGAATTCACATAGCTGGAGTATAACAATTAAGGAAAGAATTCAAACATTGTAAGTACAGAATAAGTAATTAGGGCTAGATACATAAAGTCTAATTAAGGGAATAACAATAAGAATCAATTAATAATGCAGTCAACCTCATAATAAGGTAAGAAAATAATTTAAGGTTGTAAAAATAGGAAAAGTAGTCAGCAATCAGTAAAGAGTATAAACACAGGAAATCAGGGATTCAAAGAATCGGAAAACAGTACTAATATTAAGGTAAACCTCATGACTTTCATGAATAAACACATAAACTGAGTATAACCAGAAAGAGACAAGTCAGAAACCCTAATAAGACATTATTAGGGTAAGAATCACAAATTATTCTAATGAATCGAAGCATGCTCATGAGAATCAAACATACAGACAAATCGAATGAACAAACAGTAAAAGGCGAACTCAGAATCCCTGACTAAAGTTAAAAAAATTAGGGGTTTTCAACAGAACTAGTTAGGTTAAGAGAGAGGTTAATAAAATTGTTTAAACACAACAAGAATCATAGAATAACACTTAAAATCACAGAAAATCACTCTGGGGAAAAAGGTTTTAGAAACCCTAGTTGTAAAGATGAAGAGACGCTTCAAAAATCAGGAAGTTTCACAAAAACAAGTAAAATAGTTCAGAAAACCTCAAATCTGTTACAGATCTAAGAGGTACATGAGAAGAGATTAGGGTTTTCTAGAAAACAACCCAGAAATAGATAGACCGGCTTAGAAACCCATAGGTTTAGCCGGAGAATAGAACGATCTTACTCAATCGAGCCATGGTGGCCTGAAAATGGTGAGAACAGGCCCAGGGTGAGGGAATGGACCTTGGTATCTCGAGAACCTTACAGACAGCAACACCGGCGTAAGGGAGCCATGAGAGGCTTGAGGATGGTGAGGGTTTCATGGCTTCCGGCGAGGAGGTGACCTGAGGAGACGAACGGACCTCATCGGAGGTAAGGAGACTGGAAGTCTCTAGAGAGAACCAGAGAGATAAAGAGAGAGTAGAGAGATGAGTGTGTGAGTGAAGAATGAGGGACGGGGGGAGGTAGTCTTAGGTCTAATTTAGGTAAGGGGAAATCCGGACCGTTGATCAAAATTGATCAACGGTCAGGATTAAGTCAAGTATTGGGTCGGGTGGATAGGGTATTGGGCCTTGGGGTGTTTGGGATAATTTAATCAGGTGGGTTTGGTTTAATTAGGCTATAATTGAAAATTAAAAATGGCTATTAGTTAAATACCCATTAAAATAGATAAATAATTAATAAAAATAGCTAGTAATCATAAAAAATGAAATTAATGCTAAATAAATGAAANGGGGGGGGGGGGGGGGTAGTCTTAGGTGTAATTTAGGTAAGGGGAAATCCGAACTGTTGATCAAAATTGATCAACGGCCAGAATAAAGACAAGTATTGGCATGGGCGGATAGGGTATTGGGCCTGGGGGTGTTTGGGCTAATTTAATCAGGTGGGTTTGGTTTAATTAGGCTATAATTGAAAATTAAAAATGGCTATTAGTTAAATACCCATTAAAATAGATAAATGATTAATAAAAATAGCTAGTAATCATAAAAATGAAATTGATGCTAAATAAATGAAATTAAGGTAATTAACTAATATTAACAAATATAAAATGACTAATTATTGATATAAATGGTATAAAACGTACAGTTAGTCTATAATTGTAAAATTGCTGTAATTATTGCTAAAAAAATGCCAAATTAGCTAATTTGTGAAATAATTAAATCCTAATAGGATTAAAAATAATATATTGAGCTGGGAAATATTTTGAATTTATTTATAATACAATTTATGCATAATTATAGAATATAAAATACTGAATAATTTGGAAAATAAACTAATAAAAAATATGGAAGATTATGGAAAATGCCAGTTATTATAAAAAGTGGTTTTGCGGTATATATGCAAATTTTAAAATATTTTGAGGAAAAAATTAGGTATCAACAATAGTTACGTGCTCTAAGGAGCCATCAGTGCCAATCCAACCTCGAGATGGTGCCCGCTCTCGAGGATCTCAATTATTGTATCTGTGGGTTCTAAGCAGTTTTCAATCCCTATCTAGCCTCGAGACGGTACCCGGTCTCAAGGATGATTGTTACAACAAATACGGGTTCTAAGGGGATTATCAACCCAGTCTCGAGATGGTACTCAATCTCGAGAATCCCTATTAGTACAAGTATGAGCTCTGAAAAGAGTTATCAATCCAACTTCGAGATGGTACCCAATCTCGAGGACCTCTGTTATTATAATGCGCTTAGAGGAGCAATCCATATCGGCCTAGCCTTGAGATGGTACCCGATCTCGAGGGCCTCTGTTTCCATAAGTATAAGTTCTAAAAGGAACTGACCAAGCCTACATATCAATCTATCCCCGAGATGGTGCCCAATCTTGAGGGCCTCTATTATTCCAGGAAAGGGCTCTAAAGAGCCGACGTCAAAATTCAAAAGATTGTCATTTCATCGAAGAATAAACGACCTGAAGCATAAATTCCTTTTCCATTCACAAAAATATATTTACAGAACGAGTCTTTAAAAAGCTCCCCTAAGGGGCTCATATGCAAAAAAGAAAAGGAAAAAAGAAAAAAAAATGGTGAAGCTAGTTTATTCCTCGCCTTCAATGCTAGCTGAGCTGCTACCGGAGTCGCTATCGGAGCCCTTGTCCGTGGAAGTTGAATGTGCCAATTCTTCTTCTAAAATTCTGGCCTTTTCAATCTCAATAGAGAGATCGACACCTTTGGCATTTGCTTCTTCGAGGGCCTGCCTCCTAGCTTGTGAACGAGCGTGAGCAATGTCCTGAGTTAATTTGAGCCCGACCTCTTCGGATATCTTCCTATCCCGATCGTTGGCGGCAACTGCATCTCTTTTGTATGAGGCCACATGGTCATCAGCCTCAGCTTTGGCCGCAGATAGCAAAGCAACCTCCTCCTAGGCACTCTGAAAAAGTTTCTAGGTCGAGGTCAACTCTCCTCGTAAAAGGTCCCTCTCCGAGGCCACGATTTTGTTCTGCATTTTTAGCTCGAAGATCTCCGCATCCTTGGCCACAGCCTCTTCCTGAAGTTGCCCCACCAGGGCATTCTTTTGTTCGATCTGCAAAAGGAATCAAGTTAGTGAAGCACTGACATAAGAGAATAAGAAAATGAACCCGTAAGTGTCATATTACCTGCTCGGTGAAGCTAGTTCGCTCCTGGTGCACTCCCTCCAGACTGGTCCGCGGCTCATTCAGCTCCTCATCCTTTCAGTAAGAGGAAAGTTTTGATGCATTCAGCTCTGATTTGAGCTTATCGAGCTCCTCCTCACACCTGGTGATCTCGTCGTGAATCTTAGAAAAGGCATGGTCGTAGAGCTTCTTGACCTATAATATGAAGGAGAGGAGTTAGAAAAACAAAGATAGAAATTCAAAGCAAGTGATATGTCGAAAGGGATTACCTACTTTTGGAGCTTTCCTGCTTCCTCGAGGGCGGCGGGGGCATCACGGTCAGGGTCCTCCTCAAGACCGACAAAGTAGTCTTTGAACGTATCGTCCTCTCCCTGGGAAGCCCCCATGTCAGCGTCGCCTCTGTTCTCAGCATCCTTTATCACCCCTGGGGAAAATGAATGGCCCAATTTGAAGCCGCCGACCATGTCGATCTCTATCGGAGTTTCTGCTTGGCCCCTAAATTCTTCGGATTCAAGCTCTCCAAACTTGCCAGCTGAGGAATCACCGGCACGGACTATACCATGTCCGATTTGATGCCTGGGGACTGCATCTTCCCCAGTGATTTCCTCTGCTCGAGGTTGGTCCAAGTCGGATACCTCCGACTCGGAGGCCCCTTTCCCGACAGTTATCAGATCGTCGACACTCCGTTTTACCCTTTGTGCCAAAGGGTATACATTATTGTCATCATCTTCATTTGTGACACGCAGACTAGTCGCATTAGCTGATGATATGATCGTGGCATCGGTCTTAGGCTTGCGGACTTTGGTTTTCTTTGACTTTGGAGACTCATCCGGTGTCTCCTTCTTCCTCTTCTTACCCTTGTCGGGTTTCGAAGTTTTTGCTTCACCAAGTGGGGGCGGTCTCACTGACACGTTGTCCCCAAGGCCTGCACAAACATGATATATTATGCTTACTGCCACAAAAAACACTTACATGAAAATCATCAACGACCGCAATAAGGGCTTACCATGGTTCTTGGCCTGCCACCGTGTCTTGGAAAATCCCGCCAAGAACTCTTGCCGTATGGAAAGATGGAGTCCACACGTCTGATCTATCCCTGGAGGTCTGGGACCGCGTCGGGGAACCAAACGGTGGCTGCATAATCAAAAGGGGATCGATTCAGAAAAAGGAAAAGGTGGAATAAGATGTGTTCGGGGTAGTGACACTTACGACTCATGTTCCATTCCTCTAGGAATGGCATCCAATTGGCACGAATGACGTCAGAGGTCCTTACTCTGACAAACTGGCTCATCCACCCCCGGTCTTTGTCTTCATCAATGCTCGCAAAGAACGTCTTTGCGGACCGATATTGTTGCTTAATTAATACCCCTCGGAAGAGACGAGGGCTATACAACCGTATCAAATGTCAAGAGTGAAGGTCATTCCCTCGACCCGGTTGGATAAATATCGGAGCATATATACAATCCTCCAGAATAAAGGATATATTTGACCGAGTGTCACTCGGTATTGATGGAAAAAGTTAAGTATCACCGGGTCTATCGGCGAAAAAGAAGAAGAGTCTACAAGACCCAGGGTGAAGGGTTATGTATACACGCTGAGGAAGCCTGCTTTGTAATTTGTAATGCTTTCCTCGGCTTTGGGAATCTCTATTTGAACTTCCTCCCCCCAGTGAAAGTCTGCTTTTACCCTCTCCACTTTGGATATTACGCTGATATATCATGACATGGGCTCACATCGGTCCGGTGTGGAAGGAGGTCTATCGATGGTAAGATCAGAAATTGTATCAAAATCGTCGGGGATACATTGTTCGATACTCGGTGGCATTTTTTCTTTTCCCTTGGACAGGCGTGAAGAAGAAGTAGTGCCCTCTTTCTGGGGTACCGTTTTAGAAGTCTTTTCCATAACTTTAACAAAGTTTTTGAGAATGAAGATGAAGAAACAAGCACAAAGAAAAGATGAATGCAGAAGATGATGAACTTTGCTCTAAAACCATGAAGATGATTGTAAAGGTATGAATGTAAAACATTTGGGTATTTATAGAGACAGTTGGGAAACGTTTGAGAAGAGGTAAAGTCGGACCAATGGCGGGTCATGGGCTTCTTGGTAACCGCACTAACAGCGACCCCTACGCAACTTTTGAGTCATGGCATTTAATGCTCTGACATGGCTGACGTCATGATGAGACCATGGGAGGGTAAGAATTCAAGACCGTTTCTTATCGCTTCACTCTAAGAAACGCGAGGACTATCTGTATACGGCTAAATCAGTGAGTCCGAGTTTATGACTATTACGACACTCCACAACCCGTCTTCGGAAAGCTCGAGATACAGTTCGAAGATCGACCCTGAGGGTTGCCTATAATCGACCTTGGGGCAGTGCAAATCGGTGTCTATCGTAGACAAGCAAGAATTCCCAAAAGGCACGTGGTCGGAACTGACCAAGTCTAAAAGAATAGTACAAGTTCGTACCGTGACACTAAATAGTTGTACCAACTGTGTATCTTTGTAATAAGTGCGTATGTACTATGTTGGGATTCCCCCTCCTATATAAAGGGGGGCCTTGTCATTTTTTGGACACATGATATTGAATACAAGAACATTCTCTGCTCTCTAACTCAAACATCCTCTATTGCCTCTTTACTGATTTATTACTTATATTTATTGCATTTCATTGATTGTTCTTCATTTATTGCTTATCATTGATCATAAATATCCGCTTTCAAGGCCCTTAGCGTTGTTAGACCTTCATCGGTCATTCGCCACTGTCACCGAGCCTCGACCTCGAGGCCCTATCTCGGCTAATTCGAGACCCCGATCCAGGGCAGTTTTGGTCTGCATATCTTTTTGGTCTTTTTGACTCTTGTCTCATTTTCTTAACTCACGCTTATCATCTATTGCTTAAACAACTAGCATTAAAATAGATAACATATTTTTAGAATAACAAAATTTAATTTAATTGTAATTACTATTTTCAAGGTAAACAACAGTACATGAACCGGATTACATGATTCGAAGATAATTCTTCTTCGGAGGAGCTAATACAACTTGTTCCCTACGAATCATATGTTGTAGTCAAGTGATTAATACAATTATTTACTATCATCAAAGAAGCTTCTATACATGATGCTCAGCATGGTTAGCTCAAATATGCATCAGAATAAAACAAGTCTTACAATTAACACTAACAAAAACATTTGGATGGTTGTTGCATATCGTTTTATAATATATCGTATTGTATTATGTTATATTGTACTGTATTATTTGATGAATACAATATTTGGATAGATTTTATCATTTATCATTGTTTCATGATTGTTAGTAATCTGTGTTCAAAATAAAAAAAATCAGAGAAGGAAAAACGTTAGTTCAATAAACAATACATAAAGTAATTCCGAGCCCATAGATTTATTGTGTGTCCTTAAGGAATTTAAACCCCTCACTGTTGCCCAAGTTTATGGATTAATTCCTCCTAGGATAGAACGGAAGGTAGAGACACTACAAATCACAAAACTTCAGCGAACTCCACAAACAGAGCAAATCACACTTGACACTTATATTTATTTAGAAAATAATACAATAATTTAGGAAAGAGGGGAGGATGTGCAATTCAAAAGGTGCCACTTCCATTCCCATTCATACCCTTTTAAAAATACCCAACAATCCCCACATGAATGGGGAATGGCCATATGTATAAAAAACATGCATGGAAACTGTGTAATTTATAAGTAAGGATTAATCGCATCTAGATAAGTAGATTTCCCTTTGAACTTTTTGTAGTGAACTTATATCGAATATATTCAGTCAATTGATAGATTTGATATCTTTGAACCGTCGAGCTTTGATGTCTACATAGACAACCATATGTCACATAATCAATCCTTAACCGTCTTTTGTTCTCATTGTTGTGTTCGTTTCAGCCATGAACACCGTCAAGTTTATAAGTGCATATAGCCTTAGTGAATACTCCTTGAAGCGCCTTACACTTTACACTTGCATAGGTGATTCCTAAATAAGTAATCTCGTAGATACACTATTTGATATACGATGTATCAAACATAGAAACCATTAAAAAGCCTTAACCTTTATCCTGGATACTGAACATTGTCTCATCTTGAGAATGGACCAATTGTTTTTTTTTTGACAATGTTAAATCGTCATTAATGACTTTGTTTGATCTCCTTGAACCTAGATCTTGGGATCTTCACTCTTTTAGGTAGAGTTACCGCCACAATGACTTTTCCTTGCCATAATCCCATTCCCCTTGACGATCTTTCATTATATGTCTTCGTCGTATATGACGAGATTTTTCATTATACATAATGCATTAAGCCCTTCGTATTGTCGCTTGACCATCTCAATGTATACATATATGTGCCAATATTTTGGGCTAAAATGAATTTTTTTGAAGAATTTTTGGTGTCATCAATTTCTTCACCGGCCTTATCTAAGACTATAAACTCCGCCTTCATGTAGAGGGGGCAATGTATGTTTTTGGATAATTTCAAAGACATCGCTCCTGCAACGACTGTAAAAAATATATTCATTTGTGGATTTACAAATAGTTAAAGAGATATTCTAATTTGCATCTGTATACCCCCTTCATTGCAACCACTCAGCCTTTTTTCTATAGCATTCTTATGCTATTTATTCTTATTCGAAAATGCAATACAAGTCTATATGATGTATAAATTATAGCACGTTAATTCATGAAACAAATCCAAATCGCTATGAATTTTTGTCATATTCATCAGTTGGTTCACTACACTATATACGAACGCATTAATATACTTCAAGGAGAGTGAAGCGAAGTCCCTCCTCGAAAGGAAAGAGGGACGAGCGGAACGGCTTCGGTATCGGTAAGCATTCCCCCGCCGGGCCAGTTCATGAACGCTCATATTTATACAAAATATACAAACGCACCTTCAGGTTTTTTCATATAAATTTCTTTATCCAAATATCCATTTAAGAAGGTTGTCTTCACATCCATATGATGGATTTCAAGGGCATACAATTCGACTAACGCTATTAACACCTAAATATATGTAATTTTCGTTACCGGTGAGTATGTGTCAAAGTAATCAAGACCTTCTCATTGTCTAAATCCTTTGACAAGTAATCATTCCTTACATTTGTCAATAGTACCATCAACTTTCAATTTTCCTTCTAAACTCAACTTAGAACCCAAAGGTCCAATTCCTGGAGGAATATCAACCAATTTCCAAGTATGATTGCTTAATATGAATTCTATCTCACTATTGGCTGTCTCTTTCCAACATTGCACTCTCGAACAAGACATTGTTCTTTAAATATTTGATACATATTTTCCAATAAGAATGTGAGAAAATCTGGTCCAAAGGAAGTAGTTGTCCTTTGACGTTTACTACGTCTTGAATTTTCCTCATTAAATGTGCTTTCCTTTACTTCTTCCCGATATCGCTTAGATTTTTCACTAGACGACTCACATTCTTTTTTATACGGATAAATATTTCCAAAGGATTCAACATAATCTGACTCGATTACCGTATTAATATAAATTGTGGGATTTTCTGATTTAGTAACCAGAAAATGACATGCCTTATTATTTGTTGCATATCCTATGAAAACGCAATCAATGGTTTTCTATCAATATTTACCCTTTTGTACTTTTAGGAACTTGTGCTTCATCTAAGCATCCCCACACTTTAAAATATTTTAAATTGGACTTCCTTCCTTTTCATTTTTCATATGGCATGGATTAAATTTTGCTAAAGGGAACTCGATTGAGTATTCGGGTAGCTGTACAAATACCTTCTCCCACAAGTTGTGGGGTAAATCGAAACTTATCAACAAGGCATTCATCACCTTTAACGTTCTATTTTTTAATTTCACAATTTCATTAGATTGTCGTGAGTAAGGGGCAGTCGTTTGGTGAATATGCCATATTCCAAACATATTTCGTCAAAAGTAGATTCACATTTGCCGCCTCTATTACTTTGTAGAGTCAACCACAAGAACTGTTGTTTGGATCACGACAGAGCTAAAATTAATTTAACGGTGAAGTTTTTAATCTTCAAATCGAGTAATATCTAAAATAACCAGATTAGTAAATAGTGATGTTTTTAATCTTCAAACTGAGTAATAATTCACACAACTAGGATTAATAAAACGATTAAGTTTTTACTCTTCAAACCGAGTAACAATTCATAGTAGAAAATTACTTAGATTTTACTCTTGGAATTGAGTATAAAGTCACTCACACTTTAATCTTCGAAAATAAATTGAACGTCGTGACGATTTCAATCTCAAATATTGTGTAAAATATCACGCAGATTTTCATCTCTTAGCAGGAGTAGAAAATTACGAAGATTTTAGTTTCTAATGGGAGTAAAACAATCATGAGAATTTTAATATTCTCCAAAACAAGGGTAGAAAATCACAAGTATATTATTTTCTTTTCGAAGGACTTTCCAACTAAACCGTTATAACCCATAAACAAATGGCCCCTAAATAGTTTGATCTCTTGTTCTTATCAAACTAACATATGTATATTTTATTAATCCAAAAATGATATAAATGTTATTTTCATTATCTCAAAATAATTTCCAAGTATTAATGTAAACCTAACTCATATGTTACAACCTTAAAAATAACCATCCACATATATTTGTGCATGCCACCAAATTGTTTATCGATTACTAACTATTTTTTTATTTGATCAAAGGAATAACAAAATTAACCATAAACACATGTTATTCCCAATCATGCATACGAGATCATCAATTAACTTTTATCCTAACATTTGTAAAAATAAATGATAGGTGAAGATAAGAAAGTAGAACACGATTTTATCACTTTCTTCAAAATTCATTGCTATGACGTTGTGGCTTTGTCCATGAACGTACTTAAAGTCAAAAGGAAAACCTTTCTAGTTTTCTGAATTGATTCCTATTACTAATTTTGTACACGTCGAAATCGGGCTCTGATTATTGCACAACAGATCGGTCTCGAAACGTGAATGGTTAACGATCAACCCCGAGTTTCATCGAATCAGAGCACGACGTTAGAATGTCCGTCCTCAAGAACATTGAGATCGTGATCCCGGAATCGGCCCTGACCCCGAATAAGCTTGAGGAAACATTGCCGGTATAACCAATAGAAGGCCGAAATATTCGTAAGCGGTCAGATATTTCGGCGGGATTCTTGGCAAGTATCAATAAAGAATCAGCAAATCAACAAATCAGGAGATCTTTACCTTTTATAAAATACCTAAAGTAGGATTCCCCTACTATATAAAGGGAGTCTTATACTTGTAACATACATTGTTACATGCATTCCAAAGTAATATATTGTTATTTCTAGTTCTTATCTTGTCATTTTGCTCTGGTATCGATAAAAGCACTTTTGGCTCGAGGGTGGCTAACCTTCCTTGGCTAAAATTCTTCAGCTTGTGTGGTTTGTATTTACTTTCTCATTGTTTCTTCAATTTTAGTCTGATATCCCACTTTGTATCAAGTTAGATCACGTATCCTTAAAACAACATACAAATTCAATTGTTATCCAATTTTGAGGATAAACAGTTTGGCGCTTACCGTGGGGCTAAGTATAATAGTGGTTATTTAATACAAATCTCCATAACACACACTACTTTACACTTGCTATTTGAAATGTCTCTGATTCCAAGTTAAAGAACAAAATGTCAAACTCTCAATCAACACCCCTATATGTTGACAACGAGTCTGATCATCACAGTGAATATAAAAACATAGCGCCCAGTAACGAGGTATCGCCTGCTGATCTCGTCGAAATTCCATCCGTATACCCACACGCTAATTCATATGTGGCTATCGATGTGAACCTGCCAACCGATCCCTAAAATAGCGTCCATGATGGAGCCTGATCAGCGGCTCAAAATACACAAGACGTTAGTGGAGACATGATCAATTTAAGGGTAATTGTAACGACCCGACCGGTCGTTCTGCGTATTAGGACCATGTTCCCCTACCTCGAGACTTCC
>ML253673.1:6021-35391 GCA_005239495.1 Nicotiana undulata | reverse complement strand
TATATATATATATATATATATATATATATATATATATATATATATACACGCATTGCATTCATCTGCATTTGCATTGAGTTGGGATCGTACGAGGGGGAGTTTAGAAACAATAGAGAGTACTGGGAAGTGAACAATCGAGAATAAAGATAAGACATTTCGGATAATGAGAAAGAGAACAAGTAATATCACTATGAATATCTTACAAAGGAAGATTATGTTTGAGATCAGTTACTGATTGTTGCTTACATGTTCTTATACTTGATGTACTTTCTCATATGATTTATTGCTCAGCCTGTACTTTATTTTATTATGTACTAGACCTTAGTAAGTATGTATTCTACCTCTTGTCACTACTCTTTATGAGTTTAGACGGGATACTCACTGGGTACATATTTGTTCATATGTACTCATGCTGCACTTTCTTTCTTTTTCTGCACTTGATTGTGCAGGTCTTGAGGCTGGTCCGTCTGGTCGTCCGCCTGCTGATAGATACTGATCGCGGTGTCGCTCCACACGGTGAGCTGTTTTCTTGGCGTTTTCCTGACACCACCTTTGGAGCCTTCTAGTTTCATTTTGCTCAGTCTTTTGTTCCAGACTGCGGCTTGTATATCTTGTATATGTATTTCTGCTGTTGTATCTATGTAGCCGCCCGTTGACACTGTGACACTAGTCCTGGCACACACTTGTTGTAGTTATCGGGGTTGCATATATATTGGGCCTAGCTGTGGTTCAGCTTGTTTCTACGGCCTTACCCCATATTGTTATTGTATTCCACATTTTTATTGTTATAGTTGTACGTTGTCTTGCCTAACCTCGCAGTTAGGTGCCATCAAGACCTGAACCGGTTTTGAGTCGTGACAATTGCCATGCCAAGACAGTCACTTTAGCCACGCCTGAGTCGCCTAGACTAGAATGGAGAGGTTCTTCCGTTATTGCCTCCAGCCGGGTTATTTCCTTCATAAAGGCTCGACATATGGTCGAGAAGGGTTGTTTGGCATACCTTTCTTATGTTCGGGACACCTCCGCTGAGTCTCCTACCATTGATTCAGTACCTGTTGTTCGAGCGTTTCCAGATGTGTTTCCTTCGGATGTTCCAGTCATGCCTCCAGATAGAGATATTGACTTCTGTATTGATATGGCTCCAGATACCCAGCCTATTTCCATTCCCCCTTATCGTATGGCTCCTAAGGAGCTGAAGAGTTGAAGGAGCAGCTTGAGGAGTTGTTGGCCAAGGGTTCATATGGCCGAGTGTGTCGCCGTGGAGTGCTCCAGTCTTATTTGTGAAGAAGAAGGATGGGTCTATGCGGATGTATATTGACTATCGCCAGCTAAATAAAGTGACCATCAAGAATAAGTATCCTCTACCGCGCATCGATGATTTGTTTGATCAGTTACAGGGTGCCCGAGTGTTTTCCAAGGTTGACTTGAGATCGGGTTATCATCAGCTGAGGATTCGGGCTTCAGATATTCCGAAGACTGAATTTCGTACCAGATATGGCCATTATGAGTTCCTAGTGATGTCCTCTGGTTTAACTAATGTCCCAGAAGCGTTCATGGACTTGATGAATAGGGTATTCAGGCCGTATATTGATTCCTTCATCATCGTCTTCATTGATCACGTCTTGATTTATTCGCGGAGCCTGGGTGAGCATGAGCAGCACTTGAGAGTTGTGCTCCAGACTTGCGGGAATAGAAGTTGTATGCTAAGTTCTTCAAGTGCGAGTTCTGGTTAGATTTCGTGGCATTTTTTGGGCATGTGGTATCCGGAGAAGGTATCAAGGTTGATCATCAGAAGATTGAGGCGGTTCAGAGTTGGCTGCGTCCTACTTCAGCTATAGAGATCATGAGTTTCTTGGGCCTAGCAGGCTATTATCGCCGATTCGTGGAGGGATTCTCCTCTATTGCAGCCCCACTGACCAGATTGACTCAGAAGAATGCCCCGTTTCGGTGGTCCGACGAGTGTGAGGAGAGCTTTCAAAAGCTCAAGTCAGCTTTAACCTCAGCACCAGTTCTATCATTGCCTTCCGGTTCTGGGATGTATACTGTGTATTGCGACGCTTCACGCATCGGGTTGGGGTGTGTGCTGATGTAGGACAACAAGGTTATTGCTTATGCTTCGCGGCACCTGAAGGTTCATGAAAAGAAATACCCTGTGCGCGATTTGGACTTGGCGGCGGTTGTTTATGCTTTGATGATATGGCGGCATTATCTATATGGTGTATCTTGTGAGGTCTATACTGACCACCGCAGCCTGCAGTACTTGATTAAGCAGAGGGACCTTAACTTTAGGCAGCGAAGATGGCTTGAGTTGTTAAAAGATTATGATCTCACTATTTTATATCACCCGAGCAAGGAGAATGTAGTAGCAGATGCTTTGAGCAGGAGGGCAGCGAGTATGGGTAGCTTGACCTACATTGCAGCTGAGGAGAGACCTTTAGCCTTGGACATCCAGTCCCTGGCCAATCGCCTTGTTAGATTGGACCTTTCAGAGCCTCATCGAGTTTTGGCTCATGTAGTTGCTCAGTCTTCATTGTTGGGGGAGATTAAGACTCGACAGTTTGATGATCCATGCCTTGCAGAGCTTCGGGATACAGTGGTCCAAGGCCGGGACAAGGGGTTTACTTTAGGCGAGGATGGTGTCTTGAGGCTCCAGGGTCGTTTGTGTGTTCCTAATATTGATGTCTTGAGGAAGAGAATTTTATAAGAGGCCCACAGTTCTCGGTATTCTGTTCATCCGGGTGCGACAAAAATGTACCGTCATTTGAAGCAGCACTACTGGTGGAGGCGGATGAAGAAAGATATAGTGCAGTATGTGGCTAGGTGTCTCAATTGTCAGCAGGTCAAGTACGAGCACCAGAGGCCAGGAGGCCTGTTTCAGCAGATGCCCATTCCTGAGTGGAAATGGGAGCGCATCACCATGGACTTTGTGGTTGGGTTGCCTCGGACTTTGCGGAAGGTTGACGCGGTTTGGGTCATTGTGGATAGGTTGACCAAATCGGCGCATTTCATTCCTGTGGCTACTACTTATACTACGGAGAGGCTGGCCCAGATTTATGTTCGGGAGATAGTCCGGTTGCACGGTGTGCCGGTGTCCATTATATCAGATCGAGGTCCTCAGTTCACCTCGCACTTCTGGAGAGCATTGCACAGTGAGATGGGCACTCAGATAGATCTCAGCTCAGCATTTCACCCTCAGACTGATGGTCAGTCAGAGCGTACAGTTCAGATTTTGAAGGATATGCTCAGGGCTTGTGTGATTGACTTTGGCGGTCAATGGGAACAGTTCTTGCCTTTGGCAAAGTTTGCATACAATAACAGTTATCAGTCCAGCATCGAGATGGCTCCATTCGAGGCTTTATATGGTCGGCGATGTCGTTCTCCGATTGGGTGGTTTGAGCCTGGCGAGGCCAAGCTATATGGTACAGATCTGGTGAGAGATGCCTTGGAAAAGGTGAAGATTATTCAGGAAAGGCTCCGTACAACACAATCTAGGAAGAAGAGCTACGCGAACCAGCGGGCGCGTGATGGGGCATTTATGGAGGGAGATAAGGTTATGTTGAAGATTTCGCCGATGAAGGGCGTTATGAGATTCGGGAAGAGGGGCAAGCTGAGCCCCAGGTTTATAGGCCCTTTCGAGGTGTTGAGGCGAGTCGGGGAGGTTGCTTATGAGCTCGCTTTACCTCCCGCCTTATCGAGAGTTCATCCGGTATTTCATGTATCCATGCTCCGGAGATATCATGCCGATTTCTCTCACGTGATTGATTTCAGCACTATTCAGTTAGATGAGAAGTTGGGCTTCGAGGAGGAGCCAGTTGCTATTATTGATAGGCAGGACCGCCAGTTGAGGTCTAAGAGAATTTTTGCCGTAAAGGTCCAATGGAGGGGCCAACCAGTCGATGAGGTGACCTGGGAGTCCGAGGAGGACATGCGGAGAGGTATCCACAGCTATTCGGCACTTCAGGTATGATTCTACGTCCGTTCAAGGACGAATGTTTTTTTTAGAGGGGAAGATTGTGATGAACCAAAAAGGGGTCATCTTATGTGAATCTAATTTTGACTATGTTCGAGGCCCCGAAAGCCTCCGTTAATCTCACCTCGATATACGTGCGCAGCCCGAGCACGTAGCTGGGAAGCCTTTATGGAAACAAAAAACTTGATTAAGAGTTTAATTTATGATAATCAATTGAATAAAGTTGACTTTGGTCAATATTTTTGGTAAACGGACCCGGATCTGTGATCCGACGGTCCCAGAAGGTCCGTAGGAAAACAATTTTTAAAGAAAATTGTTTTATGAAAATATTAAAGGCTTATGAACATGAACCTTGATGTGAAACCTGGGCTGCCGGGCCCGTATTATGATTTCGGAGCCCGGAACAGGTTCAATATGTGTTATTTAAGTTATCTGTGAAATTTGGTAAGAAACGAACTTGATTTGATTGGTTTCAGATCAAAATGAGGAAATTAGAGTTAATGAAGTTTTGAGGATTTTTAAAGAATTTGAAATTTGGCTTGAAAGCTGATTTTATGTTTCCGAGGTCCGAATGAAATTCCGAGATAGGGAATACTTCCGTCATGTCATTTATAACTTGTCTGCAAAATTTGAAGTCACTCCGAGTAGTTTAGGCCGGTTCGCGCCTTGAAGTGAATTCTAGAGTTTCAAGTTCTTAAGTTTTGATTCAATTTGGATTTGGGGTTGAATTTTGAGTTTCGTTGTTGTTTTCCATGTCCCGAGAGTTCGAGCGAGTCTGTATCATGAATACATACTTGTTGGTATATTTTGACGGGGGCTCGGGCAGGCCCAGGTGCTTCCCGAACCCCGCACGGGACCAAAAACCAGCAAAATCCACTGCTGGTATGGCTGCTTCTGGTGTGACCGCACCTGCGGTCTCTCAGTCGCAGGTGTGAGTGCGCATCTGCGGTCCAGCCTTCGCAGGTACGACCCCCATCGCAGGCGCGACCCTTTCTTCCGCAGGAGCGGGACTCCTTCTCCGCAGGTGCGATGCCAGGGTCCCAGGCCCTTTTTTCGCAGGGGCGGTGATTTTCTCGCAGGTGCGGGACCGCACCTGCGGTCCCAAGGTCGCAGGTGCGGAAATCACTGTTGCCAGCCCCTTTTAAATGTCCAAATTACAGATTTTCTTCATTTTACCCACCATCAACCTCCATTAGAGAGCATCCAAGTTTTTGCAGCACCTCCCACGACCACCCACTGTAAGAGGTAAGTTAAACCCCATAATCTTCTACCTTTAACATTAATTCCTAGTTAAATTCACTACTAAATCATCTAAAAATCATAGAATTAGGTAGTAATTTTAGGGTTCTTGAGAATTTTGTGATTATCCATTTTAGGCCATGAATTGAAGTAGAAATCACACATTAATGATCCTTAGGCTATGGGTGAGTGATCCCTTCGAGAATTTTCGGAATTTGATCATGCGGGACCGGGGTTGGAATTTGGAAATTCTTCAAGAATGGCGACTTTATTGAATAGCTAAGATAATTTATCACATTGTGCATGCATTGATGTTATTGTATACCTTTTGGCTAGTTGCGAGTCCTCGGGTGTAGAGTTCGGAGTTTCGGGCGCAATTGTGGTCCGAGGGGTAGATTCGACACGAGGTGAGTCTCCTTTCTAACCTTGTAAGAGGGAATTGTCCCCATAGGTGATGTATATGCTATGTGTAAATTGTTTGGGGGCTACGTACGCGCCAAGTGACGAGAGTCCGTACGTAGCGGCTATTATTGTTATGTCCGGGTAGTTAGGCCCACATCATGCCTTGTATGCTTTCTCGTAATGCCTTATATGCTTATCTCGTAATGCCTGATATGTTTTCCTTGTAATGCTTTATATGATTCATTGTGACGCCATATGTACTATGAAAGTATGTTTTGCATAGTGTTATTTCCTCTGAGGCTTTATGGAAAAAGTGTTGAATGGCAATGAATTTGTTATGGAAAGTAAGTATTGTAAGATATGGGATCGGGTCGTACGCCACGACAGTGTTGAAAAGTAATTGAATATATATGGGATCAGGTCGTACGCCACGACAGTGTTGAAAAGTAATTGAATATGTATGGGATCGGTCCGTACGCCACGACAGTGTTGAAAAAGTAATTGAATATATGTGGGATCGGGTCGTACGCCACGACAGTGTTGAAAGGTAAATGTGATAAATTTATGGGATCGGTCCGTACACCACGGCAGAGTTGAGAAATTGTGAAGTATATGGGATCGGGCCGTACTCCACGACAAGTTTGGAAGGTACCCTATGGGAGCGGGCCGTACGCCACGGCGGATCTAAGAACTTATGATTATTGTTTCGTTTGGTGGTCTTACCCTTGAAACTGCTTTATTGTTTAGTTCCGCAATTGTTTGGATTTATGCTTTTGATATATATATATACTTGTTGCTTATTTCCCTGACATGCCTACTGTATTTCATTATATCCTATCCTATGTTATTATTGCTGGACCTTAGTGAGTATCGAGTCGACCTCTCGTCACTACTTTTTCGAGTTTAGGCGGGATACTCACTGGGTACATATTTATTTAATATGTACTCATGCTGCACTTTCTTTTCTTTTCTGTACTCTACTGTACAGGTTTGGAGGCTGGTACGTCTGATTATCAGGCCGGTGCTAGATATTGATAGTGTGGTCATACTTCACGGTGAGCTGCTTTCCCGACGACTTCCTAGCAGCACCCTGGAGTTCTTTTGTTATATTCTCTGTCCATTTCATTCGGACTGAGACTCTGTATATATTATGGTCATTGTATATTCAGTAGTTGCCCATGACACTCGTGACACTAGTTTCTGGCACACACATAGTGTATATTTTGGGTTGTTGGTTGTACATATGTTATGCGACATGCCTATTGGTTAACTGTCCGCACTTGTAGTTTTATTTCACATCACCGCCATTATCATGTTTGTATCTGTTTAAAAATTGGTTAAAAGATGAAATTTGCGTAACGGAGAATGGTAACACTTAGTGTTTCTATATTGGCTGGCCTAACCTCGCCGTTGGGCGCCATCGCGACCTGAATCGAGATTTGGGTTGTGACATCTGCGGTCGGCATAAGTCTTCTGCCCGGAATGAGCTGTACGAAGTCTGTCCCGATTGATCTTAACCTTGTCCAAGGCATCATGCACTAACTCTGTACCCAACAACTGAGCCTCTCCCGGCTGAAACAACCCAACCGGAGACCGACACCGCCTACCATATAACGCCTCATAGGGAGCCATCTAAATGCTCGACTGATAGCTATTGTTGTAGGCAAACTCACCTAACGACAATAACTCATCCCAAGAACCTCCAAAGTCGATGACACATGCTCGCAGCATATCCTCCAAAATCTGAATAGTATGCTCGGATTGTCCTTCTGTCTGAGGATTAAACGCTGTGCTCAACTCAACTCACGTGCCCAACTCACGTTGAAATACTCTCAAGAAATTTGAGGTAAACTGCATACCTCGGTCAGAAATAATGGACACGGGCACACCATGAAGGCGAACAATCTCCCTGATGTAGATCCATGCTAACCTCTCTGAAGAATAGGAAACTGCCAAATGAATGAAATGCGTTGACTTGGTCAGCCTATCCACAATGACCCATACCGCGTCGAACTTCCTCTGAGTCAGTGGGTCTATGAAATCCATGGTGACACGCTCCAACTTCCACTCAAGAATCTCAATCTACTGCATCAATCCACCCGGTCTCTGGTGCTCGTACTTAACCTGCTGACAGTTCAATCACCGAGCTACATATGCCACAATATCATTCTTCATCCTCCACCACTAATAATGCTGCCGCAAATTCTGATACATATTTGCGGCGCCCGGATGAATTGAATACCGGGAACTATGGGCCTTCTCTAATATCAACTCACGCAGTCCATCAACATTAGGCACACAAATACGGCCCTGCATCCCAACACTCCATCATCACCAACTAACATGCTTGGCACCACAGTGCCGCACCGTGTCCCTGAGGGCACGCAAATGAAGATCATCATACTGCCGATGTCGAATACAGTCGGATAATGAAGAACGAGCCACTGTATAATCTAGAACACTGCCGATTTCAGAAACATCCAATATCATGAACCGATTGGCCAAAGCCTGAACATCCAAAGCAAGTGGTCGCTCACCGAGCGGAATATAAGCAAGACTACCCATACTGGCTGACTTCCTACTCAAAGCATCGACCACTACATTGGCTTTCCCCGGATGATATAAGATGGTGATGTCATAGTCTTTCAATAGCTCCAACCATTTCCACTGCCTCAAATTCAACTCTTTCATCTTGAACAAATATTGCAAACTCTTGTGATCAGTGAACACTTAACAAGGCACGCCATATGAATAATGCCTCCAAATCTTCAGCGCGTGAACAATCGCTGCCAACTCCAAATCATGAACTAGGTAATTATTCTCCTGGACCTTCAACTGACGTGAAGCATATGCTATAACCTTGCCATCCTCCATCAACACTGCACCAAGTCTAATCCTAGAAGCATCATAATATACAGTATATGGCTCTGAACCTGAGGGCAAAACCAACACTGGTGTCGGGGTCAAGGCTGTCTTGAACTTCTGAAAGCTCGCCTCACACTTATCTGACCACCTGAACTGGACACCCTTCTAAGTCAACCTGGTCATCGGGGCTGCAATAGATGAAAAGCCCTCCACAAACCGGCGATAGTAACCTACGAAGCCCAAGAAGCTTCGAATCTTTGTAGCTAATGTGGGTCTAGGACAATCCTTAACTGCTGAAATCTTCTTAGGATCTACCTGAATACCCTCTACTGATACAACATGACCCAAGAATGCAACTGAGCTCAACCAGAATTCACACTTGGAAAATTTAGCATACAATTGACTATCCTTCAGAGTCTGGAGAATGACTTAAAGGTGCTGCTCGTGCTCGTCCCGACTGCGGGAGTAAATCAAAATATCATCAATAAAGACAATCACGAATAGATCCAAATAAGACCTGAACACTCGGTTCATCAAATCCATAAAAGCAGCTGGGGAATTTGTCAACCCGAATGACATCACTAAGAACTCATAATGCCCGTACCGAGTGTGAAAGGCTGTCTTAGGGACATCGGAGGCCCTAATCCTCAACTGATGGTAGCCAGATCTCAAATAAATCTTTGAAAACACCTTGGCACCCTGAAGCTGATCAAACAAATATTCAATCCTCGGCAATGGATACTTGTTCTTGATAGTAACCTTGTTCAATTGTCAGTAATCAATGCACATCCTCATCGACCCATCTTTCTTCTTAACAAACAACACCGGCGCACCCCATGGAGAAACACTAGGCCTAATAAAGCCTTTATCTAGCAAATCCTGCAACTGTTCCTTCAACTCCTTTAGCTTTGGCGGGGCCATACGATATGGCAGAATAGAAATGAGCTGAGTGCCCGGAGCCAACTCAATGAAAAAGTCAATATCCCTGTCGGGTGGCATACCCGACAAGTATGTAGGAAACACCTCTGGAAACTCACGGAGAATGGGCAAAGACTCCATAGTTGGAACCTTGGCACTAGAATCACGAACATAAGCCAAATAGGCTAAACACCCCTTCATGACCATGCGCCGAGCCTTCATATATGATATAACCCTGCTGGAAGAATGACCACGAGTTCCCTTCCACTCCAATTAAGGCAACCCTGGCAATGCTAATGTCACGGTCTTGGCATGATAGTCCAGAATATCGTGATAAGGAGACAACCAATCCATCCCCAAAATGACATCGAAATCAACCATATCAAGGAGTAGAAGATCTACACTGGTCTCAAGACCACCAATAACCACTACACACGAACGGTAGACACGATCTACCACAATAGAATCACCCACCGGTGTAGACACATATACAGGAGTACTCAGAGAATCACGAGGCATAATCAAACAAGGAGCAAAATATGATGATGCATAGGAGAATGTGAATTTCGGATCAAACAAAACCTAAGCATCCCTGCTGCAAACTGAAACCATACCTGTAATGACTACATCGGAGGCTTCACCCTGAGGTCTAACTGGAATAACATAACATCGAGTTTGGGCCCCACCAATCTGAGCATCCCTGGCACGGCCTACTGCTGGCTGACCTCTACCTCTGGTAGCCTGACCTCCACATCTTACTGCCTGACCTCCACCTCTAGCACCTCGACCTCCACCCCTAGCTGGCTGAGGTTGTGGTGGAGCACCTGGTGCGGGAATCATAGAACGGGAACCCTGGTCTTGAGAACCACTCGAGGCTCAGTGGAAAAATCTAGCAATGTGCCCCAGGCCACCACATGTATAACAAGATCATGGCTGCTGAGACTGCTGGCCCTGAAACTGTCCCTGTCGACCGGAGTAACAATTCTGAAAACTCTGGAGTGGCTGTGCACTGATAGGAGCTGGTGATGCACTAAAGGCCAACTGATCAGAATATGGCATGTGGGAACCACGACCACCTAGAGCACTGCGGGATACCTGAAGTGCTGACTGAAATGGCCTAGGAGGATGGCCTCTACTGAAAGAATCTCTTCCCCTAGATGAGGCACCACCGAACCGGCCAAAATGATGAGGCCTCTTGTCAGACCCATGACCACTACCCTGTGATAACACCATCTCGATCCGTCTTGCCACATTGGCCGCCTCCTGAAAGGAAATATCACTCCCTGTCTCTCTGGCCATCTGCAGTCTAATCGGCTGAGCTAGCCCCTCAATAAACCTCCCCACCCTCTCTCAATCGGTGGGGAGTATCATGATAGGATGCCGGTCCAAAGTGATGAACCTGGTCTCATACTGTGTAACTAGCATAGAACCCTGCTGGAGACGCTCAAATTGCCTCAGGAAATCCACTCTTCAGGTAACAGGGAGAAACTTCTCCAAGAACAAATTGGAGAACTGAGCCCAAGACAAAGGCGGTGACCCGGCTGGTCTGGTCAAGCAATAATCCCTCCACCAAGTCTTGGCCGGACCTGAAAGGCAGAAAGTGGCAAAATCGACCATATTGGTCTCAACTATCCCCATGTTCCGAAGAACCTCGTAGAAACTGTCTAAGTAATCCTGGGGATCCTCATAAGGTGCACCACTAAAAGTGGTAGGAAACACCTTGGTGAACGGGTCCAATCTCCAAAAGGCGTCAGCAGTCATAGTTGCTCCCTCCCCTGCCTGAGCCACAATACCTGACTGGACTACCCCAGTTGTTTGAGGTGCTGGAGTCTCGAACTGAGAAGCTAACTGCTCTGGCGTGCGCGTGGCGGGAGTCTGGGCTCCTCTCACATTCTGAGAGACGGCTGGTGCTGTAGGAAGTAGACCTTCCTGAGCAACGCTCTCCATAAGGACCACTAAACGGAACAGAGCATCCTAGAGTACCGGGGTGGCAATGAACCCTTGGGGAACCTAAGCTGGTCCCACCAGAACTGTCTGAGCAGGAACCTCATCGGAAAACTCTACCGGAGGCTCCGCCACTGGGGCTGCTGCTCTGGGTTGAGCTCTGCCCCTGCCTCGGCCTCTAGTACGACCTCAGCCTCCTCCTCGGCCCCTCATAGGAGCTGCAACTGGAGCCCCGGGCTGCTGATCAATAGATGAAGAAGCACGTGTTCCCGCCATCTGCTAGTGAATAGAATAGAAATTCAATTAGCATTTAGAATTAAAATCGCACGACAAAGAAGAATAGACGTGAAGATATTCCTAAACTCTGCAGCCTCTGAGGGATAAATACAGACGTCTCTGTACCGATCCCTCAGACTCTACTAAGCTTGTCCGTTAATTGTGAGACCTAAGCAACCTAGTGCTCTGATACCAACATGTCACGACCCGAATTTCCAACCGTCAGGACCGTGATGGCGCCTAACATCGAACCCGCTAGGCAAGCCAACGTGAATGCTTAATTTACTTTATTCCTTTATTATTAGTGAAAAACAGGTGAAATACAACATTTATGTGAATAAACGTATAAAATGAAGAAAGATATATAACTCAATCCAATGCCTTTACGAAATTTCACAAAACCAAATCCCAGAATGTTGGAGTCAGCACTCACAGACTGTCTATGGATAATACATATAAAGGTCTGAATGAAATAAGTACATCTGTTTATTAAATAACTAGAACAGAATATAAAAGAAGTAGAAGGGGACACCAAGGCCTGCGGACGCCAACATGACTACCTCAGTGTCTCCACGTAGACTGAAGGCATCCTCCTAGCTCTAATGTCCGTAGGGTCCTGTACCGGGATCTGCACAACAAATATGTGCAGAGTGTAGCATCAGTACAACCGATCCCATGTACTGAGTAAGTGTCAAGCCTAACCTCGGCGAAGTAGTGACGAGGCTAGGACACGACAACCAAAACAACCTGTGAAATTTAATAATATTCGGAGGAATAATAATAACATGAAGTAAACAACTAATTACAAAGAAAAGGGGAACATGCCAGGGGAAAAATTATCAAATAAAGGAAATCATGAAATAAGACAACAATTCAGTATCAACTTGAACAACTGGAAATAACATCACAGAGTAAAATAGTGCACGGCATCACTCTTCGTGCTTTCACTCTCATTCTCACCAAATAGTAAATGCAAATGCACGGCATCATCCTTCGTGCTTTTACTCTCATCCTCACAATGAATCAATATAAACGGCACGACATCACCCTTCGTGCTATTAATATAATAATATGTCACGGCATCACCCTCCGTGCTTTTACACTCTCATCCTCACAATAATCAATACACGGCATCACCTTTCGTGCTTTACACTCTCATCCTCACAATAATCAATACACGGTATCACCCTTCGTGCTTTACACTCTTCCTCACCCAAACAATATCAATAAAAGAAGTTCGACAAGGAAAAATCAATAATATGTACCACAATAATAAATCATAACATCCCGACGAGGGAAACACCAGTAGAACTATCACAATCCCGGAAAAAGACACAACTATAACCAATCTCACTCAAGTACATATCTTCACATAAAATTTCTCAACCGAAACCAATACTCAATACAAAGAATTTCCACCAAAATGAATAATCACAAGGAGAAACTCAAGCTATAATAAAGTAAATATGAATGAAAAACCACATATTTCATAATATCCGACTCACGGGCATGCTTGACACCAACGTATAGGTACTCTTCACCTCACCTATACGTTGACCATGATATTAACACATAGCAAATATGACACAACACTTATTCCCTATAGCTAAGGTTAGGTCAAATACTTACCTCGACTTCCACGATAAAAATCAAGCCTCAATCACCGCTTTCCCTTTTGAATTTGACTCCAAATCAATTGTATCTAGACATAATTGGCTTAATAACATCAATAAACGCTAAATAATTCAATTCCAATGCTTATTTATAGGTTTACTAGAATTCTTCCCAAAAAGTCAAAAATTGACACCGGGCCTGCTTGGTCAAAACACGAGGTTCGGTCCAAAATCCGATAACTCATTCACCCACGAGCCCCAATGTGTAATTAGTTCTGGAATCTGATCCCAAAATGAGTTCTAAATTCTAATTATTCAAAAAGCCCTAACTCTACCCAAATCCCTAATATTCTACCCTTAAGAACATGATTTATGCCTAGAAGTCTAATGGGTGTTCATGGAATTTGAAGAAAACGAGTCTAAGATTACATACCTATGATTTTGTAGTAAAATCCCTCTTCAAAAATCGCCCAAGTTCGAGTTTAGATGAAAGAGTTATGAAATTTTGATATCCCGTAATGCTACTGTTTTAAGAAAACTGGGCTAAAATTTTCCCTATGCGTTTGCGACCAGCCTTATGCGTTCGCATAGGCTGTCCTTCCCCTGCCCATTACGTTTGCATCCCAAAGGGTGCGTTCGCATAGAGGTAACACTACCCAGCCCCTCGGCACCCTTCCTACTCTATGCGTTCGAGTAAAGTAAAATCCTAAAGCTCCGCGTTCGCACAGTGTTACCTAGCCCCCTTCCCCGCGTGTGCATTACGTTTGCATGGTTCTCCATGCGTTCACATAGAGTAAATACTCAGGCACCAGATGCAGCAAAGAAACACCAGATTTTCTAAGTTTAAATCACTTCGACGCCTATCTGAAACTCACCCGAGCCCTCGGGGCTCCAAACCAAACATGTATACAACCTCACAAAAATCTTACGGACTTATTTGTGCGATCAAACGCCAAAACAACATCTTAAACAACGAATTTAGCCTAAAAATCAAAGAAAATTTCCAAAACTTCCAAAGTATCAAATTGTACAACTACGTGTCCGAATCACGTCAAACAACTTCCGTTTCTTACCAAATTTTACAGACATGTCACAAATATCATATTGAACCTGTACCGGCTCCGGAACCAAAATACGAGTTTGATACCATAAATTTCAAATATAATCAATTTCTAAAATCTCTTATATTTTTCAGAAAAATAATTTCTTTCAAAAAAATTATTTCTCGGGCTTGGGACCTCGGAATTCGATTACGGGCATACGCCTAAGTCCCACATTTTCCTACGGACCCTCCGGAACCGTCAAATCGCGGGTTCGTGTCAGTTTTCTCAAAATATTGACCAAAGTCAACTTAAATCAAAATTTTAAGGCAAAAACTAGCATTTTCTCAGTTTTTCACATAAAGGCTTCCCGGCTATACACTCGGGATGCGCACGTAAAACGAGGTGAGATAAAAGGAAGTTTTTAAGGCCTCATAACACCGTTTTGACATAAGAATAAGGGATGACCTTTTGGGTCATCACAAATACCAATGATAAGTCCATCATACCCGGCTCAAACGATCGAAGTAGTTAAGCTAATGGATACAAAAAATAACCACTCATAGAAAACTTAAACACTTAGTTCTTATAACTAAAATAACTACAGTTTCAACTGATAAATAAGGGCCATGCTAAGTTGAAAGGTGTCAAAGACACATACAAGAAAGTAATTGTAGGAAAAAAAACAAGATTAACAGTGACAAGGTAGTATTTCCTAAGTTAGCAAACTGCTACAAACAACATTTTAAAGTAGAATCAACATAAATAATTCCAGATGGCAACATAGAAGAATCATAGACAAGTAGAAGGTGGAGTACAATCTTCATATGAGGGTTTTGCACAACATAATAGTAGCAGAGTTTTGTGAAGATACTTAGTTGGATATGAAACTTAACTATATCACAAGATTTTAAGGAAATTATAGTCGGTAGAAGAACATGTTAATTCTAGGTGAATAGGATAAGGAGACATTAGAATTCATGAAAATATCAACCCTAGGTTACAAGATAGGTAATTATCAAGTTTAGTGCCAATTGATCATATGCAACAAGAGGCTAAATATTGGGATTCACACTAGAAAGTCTTGGGCAACTCTTACAAACACAGGATTGAGCAGGTCAAAGAGCACATATTAGAGTTACAGAAAAAATGTCATACTTGTCTTAGAGGTTCATGCAGTAATAACATTCAGAAATTACATGATCATTGAGGAAGTTAACGGGCTACACATGAATGACCTAGTAGAAGCAATGCATATGAACACATTTAGGGCAACAAACTAGTTTCTCACAAAAATATCGAGTTAGGCATGTAGATAGGCTCAAACAGATAGTAGGCATATGTACTCAGAAACATATAGAACAGTAAGCTAAATATGCTTAAGGAATCCAGGATCAAGGTTAACAAACTAGGCGAGTTCTAGTGTTAGAAGAAGTTTAAAATCACAAAACATGTCTGTAAACATAGATAGCATGGTAACACACTGGATCACAGAATTTCATGAATACAAAGAAAAGATGAAACTGCGAAGGTCAAAGAACTTAATAGTTACTTATTGACAAACAAGTAAATAAGAAGAACAATTTCAACAGTATCTTAGTCGTCAGTGGCAAAATGAGCAGTAAAACCCAAGAATCTCAGTGCGTTAGAGTTCCCAAGGGTTTCCGATGAACCCCAGGCAATGCTCACACCGAGAATGGTCCAATAAACAAATTCTGGTGGCCTTGGCTTCCAGCCGGCCAAGAAATTAAGTTTCAGGGTGTGCTTGTTACGAAGGAAATTTTTTTCATGGAAAATGTTTTCAAGGAAAATGAGTAGTTTTATCACTTATTTTCCCTTGTTTGGTAACCTTTTTCCGAAAAATACTTTCTAGTGTTTGGTTCGAGAGTAGAAATTATTTTTGAAAAATAAATTTTTATGCTACTCTTCTCACCTCCTTCCTCCAAGTCCCTATGTTTCCAGTGCTCCCCTCCCCCCACCCCACCCCCCTCCAAATACCTAACATTTTTGTGACTCTATTCTTCAATAATTTCATTATTTTTCTAAAACTTCACACACACCCAAAGGAACTAATGTGTTGCTTGACTTTTTAACACAAAAACCACGTTGAAATTTGTGCTCCATAACAAAAAAAAATACACTTTTTTGTTGAAAAAGAAAGTGCTATTACTAAAACATGAAAATAAAGTACTCAATTTGTTGAAATGAAAGAAAATACTTTTTCTATATCATGAAAAGAAAATACTCTTTTTGTTGAAATAAAATAAAATACTTTTTACTACATCATTTTGTTGAAATGAAAGAAAATATTTTTTCTACATTATGAAAAGAAAGTACTTTTTTGTGGAAATAAAAGAAATACTTTTTACTACATCAATTTGTTGAAATGAATACTTTTTCTACATCATGAAAAGAAAATACTCTTTTTGTTGAAATAAAAGAAAATACTTTTTACTACATTTTGTTGAAATGAAAGAAAGTTTTTTCTACATCATGAAAAGAAAGTACTTTTTTTGTTAAAATGAAAGAAATTTGTTTTTTCTTATATCGTGAAAACAAAATACTGATTTAATGAAATGAAAAAAAAATCTCTATCTATAACATGAAAAGAAAGTACTATTAATATTATTTCTATTCAGGATGGATGGGGCGGGGGTGGGGTGAGGGTGGAGTTGGGTGAGTTGGGGGTGGGTTGGTGGGGAAGTGGAATGACAGGAAGGTTGGAAAAGAGTTTTGGAAAAAAATTTCCTTCTGTTGATAGGATAAAATATTTTCCTCCAATTGGAGGGAAATGAGTTTATGAGAAAAATATTTTCCAAAACATTTAAGCTGTCACGACCCAAATTTTCCTCCGTTGGGTATCGTGATGACATCGAGTCTTAGGGACTAGGTAAGCCTAACATTTACAGAACATTAACAATAATAAAAGAAATCTAATCATCTTGATATAAAAATCTTGACAAAATTTACAATTTTCCAAAACCGGTAATACAAGTCATAAGCTCTACGAATTTACTCTAAAATCTCTAATTACCATTGTTCGAAATGAATACAACAGGGTATGAGTACAAATACAAGAAGGTGACTCCGAAGCCTGCGAACGCATCAGTAGGTTACCTTGAGTCTCCTCGTCAATGATCCGCGCAACTACTAACAATAATTACCTGGATCTGCACATAAAAATTTGCAAAAGTGTAGTATGAGCACACCACAGCAGTGCCCAATAAGTATCAAGACTAACATCGGTGAAGTAGTGACGAGGACTAGTCGAGACACAACTGGTCTAATAAATTAAACAGGCATCAATATAGAAATGACCGGACATAATAGCTATCTAAAGGTTTTACGATATAGTTAACAACATGGCAATAAAAATGAGAAAGGAAGTACCGAAAACTAATCAACGGAACATCATAATAATACTAGAAGAATGGATAGAAAATAAATTGGTAAAAACTTCGTCAGTTTGTCAGTTTGTTCACAATAAACACACTGGTAACTCAGCACTTCGTCAGTTTGTTCACATCAGACCTTAGCCAAAAAATCCAATAAATTGGTGAAAACTTTTAAACAACAGTTTATGTTGAAAGCTTTGAAGATATAATCATTTCAGTATAGAAAGATCCTCTTTCAAACATACTTTCTCCGAATGTATATATATGTATATTTTTAGAAGGTGAAATCTCTAAAACATAGTTCTTTCAAGATACGTGATTTTCAAATATACTTTCCCAATAAATGACTTTCAAATATCATTTTCTGCAAGACAAATGCTTTTCAAATATACTTTTGAAATATAACTTTTCGATCATAATCTCCTCAAGATAATCTACCGGAACCCAGTCCGTAACTCAGAATTTGTCATGCAGTACAGGGGAAAAGCTCCCGGAATCTTGTCTGTAGTCCTAATTTAAATATGCAATGCAGTGCAGGAGAAAGCTCCCGGAATCTCGTCCGTAGTCCCAATTTAATAATGCAATGCAGTACAGGGGGAAAGCTCCCGGAATCTCGTCTGTAGTCCCAATTTAAATATTCAATGCAGCCACTTAGGAAAACAACCGGAATGCGACAGAAGCATCATACATTGCCACAACAGGCGCAAAAGCAACAAAGACAGAATGCAAGGTGCGATGAGCAAATCAATACAAAGAATTAAATCACAAGAATGGTTAAAACTCACTCATAAGAAGTAGCCAATGAAGGAAACGCCAAGCACAAAGAGAAACAACATAACGAGGGGAAAACAAGGCAAATATAGAAATGATTCTTAATATTCAAGTTCAAAACCAAAGAAAGCAAGTCATCCCGGCAAGGGAAAAAGTTATGACCAATCTCACTTAGACAATTAGCTTCACAGAATAAACTCAGCTTGAACAAGGTTCAGTGATAAGTAACACCAAAGAAAAACCATCAACATGGACGATTATCAACTAAACCTAAATAGCACTTAAGGGAAAGTCATATAAATCATAAAGTACGATTCACGGGCATGCTTAACACCAACGTATAGGTATTCCAATTACTGTTACGCAATTATAGGGTGAGATTATACTAGTTTTAGTTAAATAGGCAGTGTATGAAGGAAGATATAGCATAACGGTAGGAAAGGCAAAGTCTTCATTTAAGTCAATTAAGATCAAATAAGAAACAAAGGAACACTAAGCAAGTAACTTCTAATTTGAGCAGGAAGAGATGAATCTAGAAAATCATGAACTCAGATATAACAATTACATATCATACACGAGGAATATAAGGACCTGAAAATCCAAAAAGGCCAACCTATTTGCAAATACGTCCGAGTACGCACTCGTCACCTCGCGTACACGGGCTACAATAAACATAGAAGACTCAATCCTTAGGGGTAGTTCCCCCACACAAGGTTAGGCAAGATACTTACCTCAAGGACGACCACCCGATACTCAAAATTGAACTTCTCGGGAGAAATGACCTCCAGACGGCTCAAAATGAACTAAAACAACCATTCGAATTGTGTGAAAAACCCTCAAAGAATCACCAAGAACCGAGCTCTAGAACTCAAAATGTGATAAAATGGCTTAACCCTCGATTTTTGAAGACTTATAATCTGAACAAGTATTTAATGAATCGGGATCACGGAAAAGCACACGCGATCGCGAAGAGGAATAGGGAAAGCTTCCCAGGATGTTCATCGTGAACGCGACAAGGAGTTCACGAACGCGGAGAAGGAGAACAGGAAGCTACGCGATCGCGTACTGGAGAATGCGAACGCGAAGAACAAAATTTGGGGCGACCAACAAAGACACATCGCGATGGCGAACGAATCACTGTGATCACGTTGAAGGAAAAATAGGCGGGTCAAAGCAACACTATGCGATCGCGGTTGCTTCTATTTGATCGCATAGAGGAAAACCAGAAGGCAGATTTCAGCTGTGCAAAAATGAAGAAAAATTGACCCGAAGCCTATCCGTAACACACCCGAGGCCCCCGGGAACTCGTCTAATCACACAAACAAGTCATATAACCTAACATTAACTCGCTCTAGGTTTCAAATCACATAAAACAATACCAAAATGACGAATCAACCCAAGAAATCAACTTATAAATTTTCAAAACTTCAATTATCAAAGCTCGCGTCGAAACCTATCAATTCAACCCGGAATGACGTGAAATATTGTAGACAAATCATAAATGACATGACGGACCACAGCCACTCTCGAAATTCTGTTCCAAGCCCGATATCAAAATTTCATCTATCGACCGAAATCGCTGAAATTCTAACCTTCGCCAAATTACCTCAAATTATTCTACGGACCTCCAAAACCAATTTTGGATGCACGCCTAAGTCCAAAATCATCATACGAAGTTGTTGACATCACCCAAAACTCATTCCAAAACCGTTTACACAAAAGTCAAACCATTGGTCAACTCCCCTCATTTAAACTTCAAAAATTGAAATTTTCCTCCCGATTCGACTCCGGATTATGTAACGACTTGACCGGTCATTTTGAGATCCAGCGCGTTGTTCAGCAGTTGGGGGTCATGCAATCCTTCATTTTGGGTATTGTGACTTGTTTGTATGGTCAGAGTTGAAATTGCGGAGGTCCGGAGTTAAATTAAAAGGAAAAAATCTCATTTCAGAAGCCTTAAGTTGAAGAAATTGAGTAAGACTGAAATTTTAAGTAAACGACCTCGGAATCAGGATTCGAAGGTTCCAGCAGGTTCATATGATGATTTTGGACTTGGGCGTATGTCCGGATCGGGATTTGGATAACCCAGGAGCGTTTCAGTGTATATTGTGGAAGTCAGCATTTTTGAAGAAATTTCCTAAGTTTGGCTTGAAGCGCATTTCAATGATATTGATGTCCATTTGGGATTCCGAGTGGGAATAGCTTCATATGGTGACAGGAGTTGGGAGCGCGATCGGAATTCGGAGGTCATTTTGAAGTCATTTGGCTAAAGATAGAAATTTGATGGTTTTTGAGAAGTTTGACCGAGAGCTTGACTTTTTGATATCAGGGTTGGATTCCAGTTCCGAAAGTTGGAGAAGCTACGTAACGTCAAATATGACTTGTGTGCAAAGTTTGGGGTCAATCGTACGTGATTTGATAGGTTTCGGCATCGGATGTAGAAGTTTGAAATTTCAAAGTTCATAAAGCTTGAATTGGAGTGTGATTCATGATTTCGACGTTGCTTGATGTGATTTGAGGCCTCGAGCGAGTTCATATCATGTTTTGGGACATGTTGGTATAATTGTTTAAGGTCGCGAGGGCCTCGGGTAGATTTCGTAAGGTTAACGAAATGAATTTCGGACAAAAAAAAAAGGAAAAAATTGCAGAAATTTCTGCTGCACTTTTTGACAGCAATTTATGCATCGAAGAGCTAACTTCTGAAGCGTATATATATATATATATATATAAGAATCTATAAGGAATCTGAACATTTGCAAAACACGAAAGTTGTAGATCTTGATGTCTAGATTTCAAAATATTAAACCATTTGTCATTTAGAGTTTTGTAAAAAATGTTATGACCGATTGAAGATGGCTGGTCGAGCAGTTTTGCAAGAATTTTCTGATGCGTGGAGCCGATTTTAGAAGCTCATAACTCGGGATATATAAAGAGTTATATGGTGTACAGCCTAAAAAATTAAAGATCTTTGAGTCTAGTTTCCAAATATTTAAACCGTTTGTTATTTGGATATTTCTACAAGAAGTTATGGGTGTTTTAACAGAAGGTGTTCAACAAAGGAAAATTGTAATAGGATGTACAACATGCACAACACAAGTGCAAGGTACAACTCGATGAAGCATGAGCAGATTCTTTAAACACGAATTTTGGCCCATTTCTTTCATTTGGCTTGGTTGATTTTGGAGAGGTCAAGGAGGGATTTTCACCAAGCAACACAAGGTAAGTGATTTCTTCCTATTTTTGAGTTAAATATGTGATCTTACATGGATTTAGACATGGAAAATTTGTATAAATTTGGGATTTTTGGGGAAGACCTAGAACTTGGGATTTTGGACTTTTACCATGAATTTGAGCATGAAAATTGTAACAAATTATATATTTGAGTTAGTAAAGTTATGGGTAGAATTTATCTTCGAGAAATTTCGGAATCCGGGCACGTGGGCCCAAGGGCATTTTGGTCAATTCCTTGAGCGGAGTTATGAAATTATATAATCTGAATTTGAAGCAAATATTAGAGTATATTTTCATTGGTTTGTCGTTTTTTGGTTAATTTGGGGGCGTTGTGCATCCATTGGAGTTGTCGGAAGGGATTTGAAGCCGGTTATGGAGCTTCAGAGCGAGGTGGTTCTGAGGGCTATGAGATTATGCTCAGGTTGTGATGACGTTCACGATTGGTTATCGTGCGATGTTGATATGATGGTATAATGTTTTCCCATATGTTGGGGTGATGAATGGCTTGAAGGGAGGTCTTCTCAGGGTGTGGTTTCGAGATTTCAGTGTTTTAGTTCCGGCAAAGGAAAGACATTGGGGCTATGAATGGTCAGGTGGGGATTGATAAAGTAATGAGACTTGGTGCTATCAAGCGCGGTGGAGTTTTCATCCGTGATGTGGTATCGGTGTTTTTGATTGAATAGAATGTGTTAAGTTCGCCGGTTTTATAGTTCTTCGGTTGCATTGGGTCAGAGTGCTGTGAAGAAGTATCGAAGAATCGGCTGGCTGAGGTCGTGGTGTGTTGTGGTTCAACATGTAATGAGCATTTCTAATGAAGGCTACCCGAGAAATATGATCTTCGAAGAGTTTGAAGTCGTGGTGTTCTGCTGGTTTAAAAGCTATGGGGAATGATATTGAATTGAGGCAGCAAGTGGGCATCATATGATGAAGGAAGATATGTAAGGAGTGCTAGGCGGTGGTGCCAATTATAAAAGGCCAGGCGTAAGGAAAGGAAGTTGGGTAGTGCTTAAAGGAATGAGGTTAACCAAAGTTGGGGAGTCCCACCACCTGCAGTTGGGTTGTGGGGTTGTGTCCTCATGGAGTTGTGGATTGTCGGCATATTGGCAAGCTGTTACAGCTAAGGGAAAGGAGTAAAGCGGTAATTGAGCATGGCATTCGATAAATGTGTGCGAAGTTGGTCCTATTGGACCAGGGTTAGGCTTTGGAAGATTAAGAATTCGTGCTTAAGGCATAGGCAAGTTGTAAGGGTAGCGACTCAGTCACGTGCTTCGTTGAAAGGGTGTTCATATGCTAGGAGAGCCTTGGAGTTGATTGTATTCGGGGCCAGTCAGAGTGGGTGACTCTCAGTAGTGGTCCTAATGAATTCGAAAGTTAGAGGAACGTGGTGTTTAAGGGTTTCAAGAAATATTGTATGTAAGAATTGAGCTTCTGCATTATAATCTCTGAGAAGAAGAAAGATTGGTTAACCATGGTTGAAATGGCACATGTACGACAGTGATGAATTCCTTCGCTGTGATTGGGTATGTGTATGGATTGCGCAGAAGTGTGTGGGGCGTGCCCTCCGTCATAATAGATTTTATTTGGAAGCATTCAGATGCTATGGCCTGTCAGGTGTAGGCGGATCCTGGAAGGTTTAGGGTGGTTCAGACCACCACTTGAGGATTGGTATGTATTGCGATTATGAGAATCCACTCGCGTGTTGTTATGGTTCTCATGAATTGAGGTAAGTGAAAGTTTCTATGTGATGAAGTGCTCACCCTGTTAGTGGTTAAGGAGTTATGATGGAATTTTCTATGCTATTCTATATGGTCATGTTGTGGGCAATAAGAGGTATGTAACCGGAAGTAGGAATCGAGGTTGCGGCTCGATGTTAACAAGGATTTCATGAGCTTGGAGGAGCAAGAGCAATGGATGTGAATGTTCTTTAGTGTCATCCGAGTTCGGTGTTTGGTGAAAGAGGCTTGTATCCTGGTTACGGGTCCTTGAATTGTTTTACAACGTTAGGGTGGTCGGTGGTATGGATGTGCACACTTGTTACCTTGTGTGGAAGGTCGTGGGTGCATGACCGTGGGAAGATTGCATGATTGTGGCATGTAGTCACCTGATTGGTTGAAGAATTAGACCAAGTATAAAGGAGTGTAATATTGCTTAATTGAGAATTTATGCCTGGAAGGTGTTCGGTTCAGTTGATGGTGGATTATGGGGTGTTTGTCCCGGCTATGATGGTTGTTATTGTGTATTATGAGAGGAATTGGGGTATTATGGACCCAGGAAGGGCTATTAGCCTAGTTCAGGACGAGCAGAATCGGCTTGAAGTGAATGAATGGATTTAAACAAATTATGGGCTTCATGCGAGTCAGAGGTGTTCATTTCAGTATGGCGCTCCTCAAGGAGGGGTATTGGGATATCAGGTGTTGTCCCGTCTTCGTCAAATTCATGTGATAATGTGATTGTGCCGTGTGAGTTGTGAAATGGCTTGATAATTTCTTGAGTATAAGATTCCGCGTAGTGGTGGGGTTATGTGAGAAGGATGGCCCTCGAGATTCAGATTATATATCGCACCTCAGTTGTGCTTGAGTTTTGTAGCATATGGTTGTATCAGTCTCCCCAGAATTGTATTATGCACTTAGCGTGCTTATGACAGATATTCAGTAGTTTGTAATAGTGAGCAATTCAGCTCCGTGTATATTTCCTTATGTAAACCTTATGATAGTATCGGGTGGCACGCCACCACGGGTATGTTATTTTGATCGGGTTGCACACCGCAATAGTGTGATGTTGAGCAAGGCTCCTGTAATTATTTTCTTGTGTTTTACTTCATTATTTTCTGAGGAAAGTTCATATTAGTTGCGTGACTTGAGTAGTGCTTTCAGGAGTCATTTCCTTATGTGTCGTGTTCGAATTATAGCCTATTGGCGCATTGTGGCATCGTGTGAGGCTAATGGCCGTGTTTGGGGTGATTGGTTGTCTGAGCAGTTCATACTGGGTGAGACAAAATTTATAAATCTGGGATCGGTGTGATAAGACTATGCAAGTATATTACAGGACAATCACCATCATTGGTTGTAATGAGATGATGATCTTAGTCAGGAGGAAGGATTTCAATGTTTAGTTAACTCTGCAGTTGGTTAGGAGTTTCTACACATTTCCTCCGTTGTGGTGGTATCGTCAGCATTATAGCAGGATGTATGTGTGTATCTTATAAGGTGCTTTGAGAGCATCAAATTCGCAGAATTCTAGCTATTAAGGTTCAGGGAGCGTCATTGTGGTCAGATGATGGATTATACGGTGTATGGTCTAATTCAGCAAGGATACGCAGTTGTGTTCTGGTGCCTCGTGTGGTAGTTGATGCGGTGTTCACATATTAGAAACATGCATGGCAGAGAATTTCAAGTGTTGGAACTGGGGTCTGAGTTTATTATATGGATAAAAGGGAATACCTTCAGATTTTATCAAGCTAATGTGCTCAACTGGGTTGTGGTAGCACGGGCAGGTGCACAAGGTGTTAAACAGTGATTTCAGATAAATCTGGGGCAGTTCTTGGCACGTTTGAGGACGAACGTCTATTAAAGTGGGGAAGAATGTAACGACCCGACCGATCGTTTTGAGATCCAGCGCGTCGTTCATCAGTTGGGGGTCATGAACAACTTCATTTCGGGTATTGTGACATGTGTGTATGGTCAGAGTTGAAATTCAGGAGGTTCGGTGTTAAACAGAAAGGAAATATTCTCATTTTAGAAGCCTTAAGTTGAAGAAATTGAGTAAGACTGGAATTTTAAGTAAACAACCTCGGAATCATGATCCGAAAGTTCCAGCAGGTTCGTATGATGATTTCGGAATTGGGCGTATGTCCGGATCGGGATTTTGATAACCAGGAGCGTTTGAGTGTATATTGTTGAAGTCAGCATTTTTGAAGAAATTTCCTAAGTTTGGCTAGAAGCACATTTCAATGATATTGATGTTTATTTGGGATTTCGAGTCTGGGAATAGCTTCGTATGGTGATTCTGGAGTTGGGAGCTCGATCGGAAGTGAATTCGGATGTCCGCAGGTCATTTTAAAGTCATTTGGCTAAAGATAGAAATTTGAAGGTTTTTGAGAAGTTTGACCGAGAGTTTGACTTTTTGATATCGGGGTCGGATTCCAGTTCCGAAAGTTGGAGCAGGTCCGTAATGTCGAATATGACTTGTGTGGAAAATTTGGGGTCAATCGGACGTGATTTTATAGGTTTCGGCATCAGATGTAGAAGTTTGAAATTTCAAAGTTCAGAAAACTTGAATTGGAGTGTGATTCATGATTTCGACGTTGTTTGATGTGATTTGAGGCCTCGAGCGAGTTCGTATCATGTTTTGGGACATGTTGGTATAATGGGTTAAGGTCCCGATGGCCTCGGGTATATTTCGGAAGGTTAACGAAATGAATTTCGGACAAAAATAAAAAAGAAAAAATTGTAAAAATTTCTGCTGCACTTTTGGACAGCAATTTATGCATCGAAGAGCTAATTTCTAAAGCGTATATATATAAGAATCTATCAGGAATCTGAACATTTGCAAAACATGAAAGTTGTAGATCTTGAAGTCTAAGTTTCAGAACATTAAACCATTTGGAGTTTGGAGTTTTGTACAAAATGTTATGACCGATTGAAGATGGCTGGTGGAGCAGTTTCGCTAGAATTTTCAGATGCATGGAGCCAACTTTAGAAGCTTATATCTCGGGATATATAAAGAGTTATATGGTGTAAAACCTATCAAATTAAAGATCTTTGAGTCTAGTTTCTAAATATTCAAGCCGTTTGTTATGTGGATATTTCTACAAGAAGTTATGCTTGTTTTAACAGAATGTGTTCAACAAAGGAAAATTGTAATAGGATGAACAACCTGCACATCACAAGTGCAAGGTACAACTCGATGAAGCATGGGCAGATTCTTTAAACACGAATTTTGGCCCATTTCTTTCATTTCTTTCATTTGGCTTGCATGATTTTGGAGAGCTCAAGGAGGGATTTTCACCAAGCAACACAAGGTAAGTGATTTCTTCCTATTTTTGAGTTAAATATATGATCTTACATGGATTTAGACATGGAAAATTTGTATAAATTTGGGATTTTTGGGGAAGACCTAGAACATGGGATTTTGGACTTTTACCATGAATTTGAGCATGAAAATTGTAACAAATCATATATTTGAGTTAGTAAAGTTATGGGTAGAATTTATGTTCGAGAAATTTCGGAATCCAGGCACGTGGGCACGAGGGCATTTTGGTCAATTCTTTGAGCGCAGTTGGGAAATTATATAATCTAAATTTTTAGCAAATATTAGAGTATATTTTCATTGGTTTGTCGTTGTTTTGTTATTTTGGGGGCGTTGTGCATCCATTGGAGTCGTCGGAAGGGTTTGGAAGCCGGTTATGGAGCTTCGGAGCGAGGTGAGTCTCCCTTCTAACCTTGTAAGAGAGATTTGTCCCCATAGGTGCTCTATATGTTGTGTGTAATTTTCTTAGGGGTCTACGTGCGTACAAGGTGACGAGAGTCCGTACGTAGCGACTATTATTCCATGTCGGGTAGTTTTAGGGCCCACAACATTCCTTATGTTCTTCGTTGTAACGTTTTATATGTTATGAAATCCTGTTATACGTAGTTTTGTTTCTTTGAGATTTTTGGAAATTCAAAATAATATGGAAAGGAATTGTTTTACGGAAATGTAATATGAAAAGGAATTATTTTACGGGAAGTAATACGAAAGAACTTGTTTATGGAAAGTAATATGAAAAGAAAAGAATATTGTGTGTGCATGTGACCGCTTCGCAATTTACTTTCCGCGAGCGATGTATGATTTCCCCAACTCTTATGGGATCGGGCCGTACGCCACGGCGGAGTTGAAAAGTATTTGTAATGTATATGGGATCGTGTCGTACGCCAAGACAGAGTTGAAAAGTAATCGTAATATATATGGGATTGGGTCATACGCCATGGCGGAGTTGAAAAGTATTTGTAATATATGGTATCGGGCCGTACACCACGGCGGAGTTGAAAAGTATTGTACATACATGGGATCGGGCCGTACGCCACGGCGGATTTGAGAGGTATTTGTATATATATATGGGATCGGGCCATACGCCATGGTGGATTGGGAGAGCACTTGTAATATATATATGAGAGCGGGCCGTACGCCACGGCGGATTTGAGAGGTATTTGTATATATATATGGGATCGGGCCATACGCCATGGTGGATTGGGAGAGTACTTGTAATATATATATGAGAGCGGGCCGTACGCCACGGCGGATTGAAAGATATTGGGTTGACAGATGCTTGGAAAAATGGAAAGTGTACATTGTTTTGTAATTTCAGTAGCTACTTGGATTTCTGTACTTGTTATGTATTTGCTGCTCACTGCCTTACCTGCCTACTGTATTTCATTATATCATGTCTTTTATTATTGTTGGACCTTAGTGAGTGTCAAGTCGACCTCTCGTCACTACTTCTTCGAGATTAGACGGGATACTCACTAGGTACATATATATATACCTGTACAATCCGCAACTCCATGAGGACACAACCCCATATATATATATGTATGTACTCATATACTCATATATATATATATATATGTATGTACTCATAGCACAGCGATTGATTCGGAGACTTATACGGGCTTCATTCATTCGGAGGCGTTCCGCAGCTGACATAGTCTCCTGTCTATGTAATTCCATTTTATCTTTATTGCCTTTGTCCAATTTGTTCCTCGGACAAGCATTGTATAATTGTTTAAATTCTCAGAAGTTGCTCATGTACTTGTGTCACCGGGTTCTAGGGAGGTGATGTGATTTATCTTATTATACTAAAACGATTTCCTGTTGTGTTTAATTCACGATAATTTATTTATTTGATTATGAAATGCGAGTAAATGCAATGATTTCGAAAATGTTAAACAGGAAAGTATTTCAACTTAATCAAGGGTTGGCTTGCCTGACAGTGGTGTCCGACGCCATCACGACCTATAGTTTTGGGTCGTGACAGATTATCCGGTAACTGAATCAAACCATGCACACAGGTCGGTATGTTGATACCCAATTTTTCTTCAAACTATTTAATTTTTCCATATATGCCTTCAAAATCACTTTTATAATAACTGATATTTTTCCATAATTTTCCATATTTTTCTCAATTTCTTTTCCAATTTATTCAGTATTTTATATTCAATAATTATTCATAATTTGTATTATAAATAATTTTCAAAATATTTCCCAGCTCAATATATCATTTTTAATCCTATTGGAATTTAATTAATTCACAAATTAGCCAACTTGGCGTTATTTAGCTATAATTACAGCAATTTTACAATTATAGCCTAATTGTACATTTTATACCATTTTAAATCAGTAACTAGTCATTTTATATTTGTTAATATTAGTTAATTACATTAATTTAATATATTTAGCCTTAATTTCATTTTTATATAATTATTAGCTATTTTTATTAATTATTTATCTATTTAAAGCGGTATTTAACTAATAGCCATGTTTTAATCCTAAAATCAGCCTAATTTACCCGGACCCCAACCCAATTAACTAGCTAAAATACCCTAGGGCCAATCCACTATTTTACCCGAACTAATCCTGTGAGTAATCTGGGCCGTTGATCAAATTTTATAAACGACCTAGATTCACTCTTACCTAATTTAACCCCTAACGACCCCCCCCCCCCCCCC
>ML253672.1:39733-53390 GCA_005239495.1 Nicotiana undulata | reverse complement strand
TTCATTTTGTAATAGCTTTCATTATTGCAATCCAGATTTCATCATTTCAAACATCATTACTGTTCCCTCAATTGTTGGCATTGGTTTTCCCACACGGCACTGACAATTTAGTCTAGCGTGTGGCGGGGACCTCATTTGGCGGACAGCAACCACCCTGACATCGGTTGCTTAGCCTTACGTCGCCCTTCCAAAGCATCATAGGAAGGCGCCGCGTAACAGTATTTATGTACTCATGCTACGCTTCTGTACTTAATTGTACAGGATCTGAGGCTGGTGCATCTGGTTATCAAACCGAAGCTAGATTCTGATTATAGTGGACCTGACTTCACGGTGAGCTGCTTCTCCTGACGATCCTCGGCAGCACAATGGAGTTTCTTTTGCTTATTTCTCGTCTATTTCTTTCAGACAGTGGGACTGTATATTACATCTTTTGTACATTCTGTTAGTATGCCCGTAGGACTTGTGACACTAGTTCCTGGCAGACACGTAGTAGTTATTATGGATTATGGTCTGTGTATATATTGGCTCACGCCTCCTTATGACTGCTTTTGGTTAAGAGCTGGTTAATTACCTTTTTCGGTTAATGTTTTAAGCTTTAAAACTTGGTATATGTTGAGATGTTTAATCAATAAGAAGGAAACCTTAGTAAATTGAGTGTTGGCTTGCCTGACCCCGCTGTTGGGCGCCATCACGACCTGAGTTAGGATTTTGGGTCGTGACATCCATAATTTCTGACTCACGGGCATGCTTGACACCAACATATAGGTACTCGTCTCCTCACATATACGTTGAACTTGGTATAAACACATAGCAAAATAAGACTCAACACCTATTCCCTCAAGCTAAAGTTAGGCCAAACATTTACCTCGACTTCCACGACCAAAATCAAGCCTCAATCACCGCTTTTCCTTTTGAACTCGACTCCAAATCGATTGTATCTAGACATAATTGACTCAATAACATCAATAAATGCTAAATAATTCAATTCCCATGTTAAATTATATATTTCCTAACATTCTTCCTAAAAATCTATAAATCGACCCCGGGCCCGCTTGGTCAAAACACGAGGTTCGAACCAAAACCCGATCACCCACGAGCCCGAATATGTAATTAGTTTCGAAATCCGACCCCAAAACGAGGTCTAAATTCTAATTAATCAAAAATCCCTAACTCTACCCAAATCACTAATTTTCTACCCTTAAAATCATAATTTTAGGCCTAGAAATCTAATGGGTGTTGATAAAAATTGAAGGAAATGAGTCTAAGATTACATACCTATGAAGTTGTGGTGAAGTTTTCTTGCTAAAATCGCCTAAGATGGGTGTTGATAAAAATTGAATGAAATGCCCTCAGAGTCTTGATAATGTTATGAACACATATACCCATGCATGGTATAACATTTATACGCATATGCACGACATTATAATATTAAATGATTCACAAAGCTATTCAGATATACATGTCGAGTCTTTTACTCCATGTTTCTCTCATGTCTATTGTTTACTGATTTTCATTCCTTACATACTCGGTACATTATTTTTGCTGACGTCCCTTTTACCTGGAGACCCTGCGTTTCATGCCCACAGGTCCCGATAGATAGGTTGAGAGTCCTCCAAGTAGGCTATCAGCTCAGCGGGAGATGTTGGTGCTCTCCATTTGCTCCGGAGTTGATTAATTGGTCAGTATAATTAGGACATGTATTGATTGGTATAGCGGGTCCCAGTCCCGACCTTTATGTTACTTATGTACTCTTAGAGGCTTATAGACAGATTTCATGCATACAGATACTTGTATGGCCTTGTCGAACTATGTTTTGACTTTACAAATGAACATGTTGGACTTATAGGCCGTACGTCACGTGTATAAGTTTGTATATCATGTTGGGTCATTTTATGTCGAGTGTTTCCCCATATTTTATTCTTTTTGCCTCATACAGTCATTATGGCCCACTTACCCGTGATGATTTAATAAGAAAGATACGTTACTTTGGTACTCAGTAGAGTAAGGCGTTGGGTTCCCGTCGCGGCCCATCAATTTGGGTCGTGACAAATATTGCCACATAATATAACAACTTAAAAGTCACGATTCTTGGGGTGGCTTGCTTCCACGTTGGGAGGGTCTAATCTTATCCAAATATATTTATTAATTTCCCACTAAAAGTCATTAATTATCTCAAATTACTTAAAATACTACTCACTTTTAACACACTTTATGTCCCCTACTATCGTGGTTATGGGGTACCTTATATGGAACTAGTCCATAAATACCGGGTATTATAGCTCGGGTCGTATTCTATCATGTATTGACAAACTTCGACAAAACTTACTTTCTTTCATTCGTTTACCTGTTGACCTTCAGGGCACTTTCTTATCGCTTCTTTTAATTAGCATAAATACGTATAACCTCAAGATAATCTCATCTCCGACTCTACGTCGATTAACTGAAGATAAAACTTTAATGTACGAAAACGCGAGACGTAACACCATTGGGGTTGGAAAGGTAGGTAAGATTTATTCTCACTCTATTGATAATGTTTGCTTGATAAATGGACTGACGTACAGTCTAATAAGTGAATCACAATTGTGTGGTGGAGGTAACATGGTAGCATTCACCTCTACCAAATGCTTTGTGATTAATCATAACACTGACAAGATTATTTTGGAGGGAAAAATAGTAAACAACATATATGTTGTTGATCTGTCCACACTTTCGGAAAATGAACTCACTTGCTTAGGTGTGTTGGATAATGATCCCCTCCTTTAGCACAAGAGACTTGGACATGCCAATCTAAGTCAACTCAACTTAGCCTCCAAGGACCAGGTGATAGGGCTACCTCACATTAAGTTCAAGGAAGATAAAGTTTGTGAGGCTTGTGCAAGGGGGAAGCAGGTAAGATTCTCTTTAAAAGCAAGAAAGTGATAAGTACCACCAGGATGATGGAAGTGGTCCATATGGATCTTTGTGGACCAATGAGAACAATAAGCAGAGGTGGTAAGAGATATGTGATGGTGCTTGTTGATGATTACTCGTGGTTTACTTGGACGTTATTTTTAACATCTAAAGATGAAGCATTTGACATGTTCACTTCATTTGTTAGAAAATCTCAGAAATAATTAGGTAATCAACTTACATCAATTAGGTCTGATCATGGTACTGAATTTGAGAATGCTAAATTTGTTAAATTTTGTGATGAGCATGGCATAGATCATAATTTTCTGCTCCTAGGACTCCACCAAAAAATTTGTAGTTGAAAGAAAGAATAGGACACTTGAAGATATGGCTAGGACTATGATTCTTTCTAGTAAACTGTCCTATAGTTTTTTGGCAGAAGCTGTGAACACTGCATGCTACATCATAAATAGGTGCATGACTAGACCTCTTGTAGAGAAGACTCCCGATGAGTTACTTAAAGGGAGAAAGCCAAACATATCCCATCTTAGGGCATTTGGATGCAAGTGCTTTGTGCACAACAATGGTAAAGACTCCCTAGGTAAGTTTGATCCCAGAAGCGATGAGGGAGTATTCTTGGGATATATTTCACATAGTAAAGCTTATAATATTTATAACAAAAGAACTATGTGTGTAGACGAAAGTGTGCATGTGGTTTTTGAGAAACTAACATTCTCTATGAGAGGCGAGTGTTACACCCCATGTTTTCGTACGTGGAAGTACGCCATAAGCAAATTGATATAAGCTCGAAAATGAGATGTTACATCCCGCATTTTCGTACATTGAAGTTTCCTCATAAGTTAACTGACGTAAGTTCGGGAATGAGATTATTTTGATATTATAAGAACTATGCTATTTCAAACAATTGATAAGTAAATTTGTGAAGTTGAGAGGGAAAGCAAATCGAGGAAAATGAATTTTCGTCGCAATTTGACATTTTTGGATAAAATACGGCCCGAGCTAAAATACCCGATATTTATGGACTAGTGTCATACAAGGTACCACATGACCATGATAATAAGGTGTATAAGATATGTTAAAAGTGAGTAGTATTTTAAGTAATTTGAGATAATTCTTAATTTTGTGAATATTCGGATAATTATTAATTTTAGTGGGAGATTAACAATTAATTAAGGTGTTAGTGTTTAATCGGTTGGGAATGGGTAAACATAAACGTGGAAGCAACACAAAATCAAACTAAGTGACTCATTAATTAAATTGAAAGGTGGCAACTAATGTTATGTGGCTAAGCCACCACCAGTAGTGAGCCACACCCATTCAAACATATACATAGAAGATTTTTGACCATTTTTTCTTCATTTTGGTGTGATATCATTCTTGGCAAATCTATTATAACATTCAGCACCCTTCATTTGGCATGGAGAAGGAATTAACCAACGTTCAAGCTTAGTTAAGGATAATTCTTTGGGAATTCATGCCAACACCTTGAGGGTAATTATTTTGAATATGATCCAAGTTTGAATATTCATCTACGACCTTCTCGAGTTCTTATGAGCAATTAAGGTATGTTAAGGCTATTCCTTCTTTCCTTTTGGCATGATCAAACGAAACGAGCAAAAGCAAAACTTCCATAAATGACTCTATTCATAGAAGTATTAGAGATGACTATGTTCTTGAATTCCCATATGTCTTATTGTTCTATCATTTGTTCATGGGTCTCAGAAAATACGTAAGTTGATAAAGTTTTTTTCATGACATTAATCAGAGGTATGATGGTCTTGTGACGTTCCGAGAGATTTTATTGACGTACATCTCATGAATTGCATTCATTTATACATATACATTGACCCAAGACCAGACGGCGTTATACATGCATATATATATATATATATATATGGGATATGGAAAAAGGTTACGGCGTTATATACGCACCACCACCTGATCAGCTGGTATACGTTGATGATTTTGCCCATAGTGGTCGAGATGATATGATCGGAAACCCTGATAGGCTTGATGATATTATGAACACATGTACCTATGCATGACATGACATTCATACGCATATGCATGACATTAAAAGTATTTCATGATTTGCAAAGTTATCCAGACTTACATGTCGAGTCTTTTACTCCATGTTTCTCTCATGTCTGTTATTTACTGATTTTCATTCTTTATGTATAGGTACGTTATTTGTACTGACGTCTCTTTTTACTTGGGGCGCTGCATTTTATGCCTGCAGGTCCCAATAGACAGGTCGAGAGTCCTCCAAGTAGGCTATCAGCTCATCGGAAGGTGTTGGTGCGCTCTATTTGCTCCGAAGTTGCTTATTTGGTCAGTATGATTAGGACATGTATTGTTTAGTATGGCAGGACTTTGTCCCGACCTTTATGATATTTATGTACTCTTAGAGACTTGTAGACATATGTCATGTACGTGAAATATTGTAAGGCCTTGTCGGCCTATGTTCTGTTACACTCCATATTTTCGTACGCAAAAGTACGTCGTAAGTCAATTGATGTAAGCTCAGAAATGAGATCATATTTGGAGGTATATAAAGTAAGTTAATCATGTTACCTCGGAGGTGACAAATATTGAAGATCATGAACAAGTACAAATAGGGTTGTAAGGTTCGAAGGCTAAAGGATTTGAAGAAAACAATATTTCGTCGAAAGTCGTCAAGTTGGGAATCTTATAACATGTAGTTTTGGGGTGAGACTAGGGCGATTAACATGATAATGCGATTATTTTATGATTTATATTAGTCGTATGATAGTTTTGTGTTATGTTTTGAAGTCAAGCGAGTTGTAGAACAAAAGTCGATGAAAGTCATCACAAGTTATGTTCATACGTTTTACTGAAACTTTGGGTCAGTAACTGCGATTTTCTCCCAATATACTTAGAGTTATGGGGTGTTCCACCTATAAAATTGAATATCTATGAGTCTATTTTCCAAAGGATTAAACTATTCATTGATTAGGCATTGGAATAGAGAGATATTCACGTTTTTGTGAGACTGCGCAGACTGGTAGGTGACAAGTAGGTGCATCACCTACTTGCCAAAAGGAGAGGCCTCAATTAAAAGCTCCATGGTCGTCCAAAGAGCCCTTTTAAGGGATTATTTTCTTCAGATATTACACTCATAATAGATCAAAAAATCAGATGTACACCCCAAAAAAATGCTCCCAAAAATTCAAGACAAAACCCTACATAAATTTCTCTTCTTTTCAAGTTCTAGTTGGAGAAAAATCTAGAGTTTGAAGAATCAAGATAGGAGCTGAGTTATCCAAAAAATAAGGTAAGTTTACTGATATCTTTCATACCTTTTTTATGTTGTAAATCATGGTAAATCATTCCATACTTGTAAGAACTCACGGGACGGTAATTGGAAGCCGTGAGTTCGAGTTATTCACTTGTAGTGGACTATTTTGTGGACTGTTTTGTGTTGCTGTTGGGATGCATGTTTTACTATTGTTTTGTGAGTTATTGGAGGAGTAAGGGTGTGGATAAACACCACATAAAAGAAGGGTGGTGGTCTGGTCGTTCGTCGTAACATTTTCGGATCGTTTGACACTACTACGGTGGTAATTTTGTGTATGAAGGGATTGGGGTGTGTTGGATTGTTTGTAGTATTTTATGGTGTGTATAAGGCTGGAAAATGATGTATATATGTTTTTGTTGTTGTGTTATTTTGTTGTTGGTATTATCTTGAATTTGGAGGAAGTAAGGATTATAGGGGAGATGTTGCCCGTTTGAACACAAAATAAGTGTGTCGTTCGTTGTGAGATACTTGTACCTTTCGTTACTTAATGATAATATTATTATCATTATTGTAGATTAAGGTGAAAAGAGGCGAGTTCAACTGGGTGATTGGTAATATTTTGATAAGGTATGTTAAGGCTAAATCTTTCCTTCATTTTGGCATGATCCCATTAATACATGTGTTTGATAACGAGACATAAAGAGAAGTTCATATTCCTGAATTTATGTACATTTTTCCAGTCTCATAAGTTACAGCATTCTCCCTTAACGGGACTTCATATTCAGTTTGGTTTTGTCTTATGTCAGCCAAGGGAGAAGAGAGTCTATATATATACAATATTATAGTATTTTCACCACTATCGAGCCATAATCGATGGGCAGACCCCTATTGGAAAACCTCTGATCAGACGATAAGTTATATACCGAGCCTACTGTGGCCGAGCGCCTATGAGCGAGCCCAGAATGGCTGAGATATAGAGCCTAGTATGGTCGAGCGCCTGTGAGCGATCCTACAATGGCAGAGCAGTTACACATACCGAGCCTTATAAGGCCGGACAACTATTTTACTTACTATATTGAGAGAGTTGAGTCAATATCAGCAGGTAATAATATCTTCGAATTGTCTTTGACTCCCAGTTACTTTCAGTTATTATATTATCAGTTTAGTTTCAGCTTTCAGTTATTCTGTTGCCTTACATACTCGGTACATTATTTCGTACTGACGTCCCTTTTGTCGGGGAAGCTGCATTCCATGCCTGCAGGTCCTCATTGACAGTTGGACAGACCCTCCCAGCAGACAGAGTCAAACATCAGCTTGGTTGGTAAGCTCCACTTCCTCGGGGTTACTAGGTCTAGACCTTAGAGTCCAACTTTATATACAGATTTGATGGGTAGGCTGAGGCCCTGTCCCGGCCATGGTAAAATTTAGTTATCTCTAGAGGATTGTAGACGAGTCCTGTATATTTTGTATGGCGGTAGATGTTTATGGCGACTTCGTCGTCCTGCACAATTATATATATATATATATATATATATATATATATATATATGTTTACCCCATATGAGAGAGATGTTATTTTTAGATGATTCATAATAAGGCCTCATCGACCTAAATTGAGGGTTACCCCTCCAGAGTTCACAGTTACAGAGTGGTACGCTCGAGCCGAGTATGGAACCGGGTGCCGGCCACGCCTCTTCAGGTTTGGGGTGTGACATGTTCAGTGTACGAGTGATCATTTTTTGTCTTATTGGCCAGTATGTCATATGTATAAGTTTGTATTGCCGCATGCTTTACTTCGGTTCATTTACCTATGATAGAATGATACAAGAGATACGTTACGTTGGTACTCGGTTGAGTAAGGTACCAGGTGCCCGTCGCGGCCCGTCGGTTTGGGTCGTGACAAAAGTGGTATCAGAGCAGTTCTTTCATAGGGAGTATACAAGTCGTGTCTAGTAGAGTCTTGTTTATGGGTGTGTCGTGCACCACACTTATCAGCAGAAGGCTACATGGCATTTAGGACTGTCACTCTTTCTTCCTACTTTAGATCGTGTGGTAGAGATCAGTTGTAACAACTCAATTTCCTAAAATCATGTGTGTACTAAAAGGTGTAAGGTTCTTGATAAGGAACTTTAAGGCAAGAATACTTATCTACTCTTACGGTAAAAAGGAATAACAGAATCGGAAGTTAGATACAAGTTTCAGCAAGTAAAAAAGCAAAGTGAAGAAGGGTACGAGAACCCAGTTAATAAAGATTAACATTATTTACCATTCAGGAAGGGAGATATAAGCATTTTGAGTTACCTTCAAAAATAACAGATGTATGTACAATTGGCCACACCGATCTCAGTTATGCCCTATGGGAACTAATAGATATAGTTTAAGAGAAGGACGGGTTATCAGGTTCAGGCTGGGGTAAGAGTAACCCAAAATGGTGAATAGATTGTTTGCGTTAGTTGACACTTCCGAAGGATATTAAAAATGTGCTAATAGACCTCATTGTTAGACACCGAGATGGTGCAATTTAGAATATTACAATTAGATGTGAATACTAGCATGATAAAAAAAAATTCAGAAGATAGGTATCGGAATCCTGGAAGGGATAAATATTACCTTAGTGTGGATCCCGTCCCTAGTAGAGAGAGAATGTTAGGCAACCCGAAGATCCAGTGAATGGATCAAGGGGAGCTAAAAGAAAAAGAATATCTTGTTGAAGTTTTTAGAACAAGGTGATAAACATAAATGTTAGCAGGGAGATAAGAAGAGACTTAATGAAGCACTATGAGTAAGATGTGATACATGGATAACAACGGTAGATCAAAAGAAAATGAAATGACAGTATTACAGAGTCTATAGTCAGGGGAAGGAAAAGAGGAAAGGTGACAGGCCTTGAGACAACAAAAGAGTATAGGCCATAAAGTCATATCCTCATTTTGAGAAATAAGTTCGTGACTCTAACGTGATTACCAAAAGGAAAAGTTAGACCCTAGGGTAATAGAAATCAGAGTGGACTGGTGAACAAGATGAACTAAACATGAATTAGGGACTGAGCGATTTGATAATAGTAGCCATCATAAGAACTTCAGAGAATGCGTTCCGGAAATAATAGAATGGATAAAGGTCATTAAAGAAGACGATTCCTAAAGCAAGCAATGTGAGCAAAGTTAAGCTTAAGGAACTCTGTGTGCTAGTTACACTAGGTGTCACCATCGTGAATAAGGAATTTTGTTATTCTTGGTATAGAAGAATTACCGCAAGGCAAGTAAAGGTCATCGATGATGTGAAAAGACGCCAAAGATGAAGAGTTAAACCATCTATAGGTAGATCGTTGTAGCGCTAAATCTTAGTACTCCCCTAAAGGGGAGAATATGGGGTGATGTGGCATTAAGTCAGAATTAAGTGGTTCTAGTAATTATGGAATGGTAAAGGAAGAATGCGAATAAAAATGAAAAAGGGATGAGATTGCACTTATTCAAAGCCTACAGATATGCTACGATTCCAGAACATTATGCAAATGCAACGTCAAGGAAAAGAAGTAAGGGTCCCTGCCCGAGATGTTATTGACAGACAAGGAGCCAGTGCGAGAGGTAAGTTAAGACAAAGGAAATAACCCAAGAAAGATTACACAAAATATTCATATGAGAATGAGCCAACGAGTAGTTAGTAGTTGATTCAGGAAGAGCCTAGTCATGACTATACAAGAGGTTACAGACAAATCAGCAGATCATACAAGATAAACATAGTGAACCCCAACATGTGCAAGATAAACATAGTGAACCCCAACATGTAGAATTCAGCCTCACAATAATGTCATTATAATACTTGAGATATATTCAGATAGAAGACGGGGTAGTTAAAGGTACCATATGAAAGTTATGAATAAAAGAGAGTGTTACTGGGACGACATTCAAAATATCATCTCAAAAGCAACCCTACAAGCACAAGGGCATGGAGGTAAGTAACTACGGATAATTATTGGCAAGGAAGGACATCAAAGGTCTATAATAAGATCACAGCTTTACAAGAGCCAGAGGGTCCTCCCTAAGTACTACAATGAAAGACTAGCTGAGAAAGTAAGGAAGAAGGCTTCAACCTAAGCTCAGTGACCCAAAGAGAGAATGGTCTTATAATAACGGTCTCACAACAACATTGCATGCACCCCATATGAAAGTGGCACCTACCGTGGCTAATGAATGGGGAGTAAAATCAAAAGTAATATTCTAGATCATATAGTTGCACGAAAATTCTGACATGCATGGGAACTAAGATAAGCTAAGTATGCACGCAACAAGGAGGCAGAAAGACCAGGAAAATCAATAACTTATGTTTAAAGAAAGTTGAGAAGGAACGAAAACAATTATCCGATCAATGATCCAGAGTTAGTTACGTTATGAACGCACTTGCGATTTCAGAGTATACATATATGTTAACAATCATACAGCCATAGAAGACTCACGTATAGGTTAAAAGAAAGAATTGAGCTCAGGTCATAGACAAAGGATGGAATTGTCAGAAGATTGTACCATCGATATTCCATAGCGTCCATGAAGGTATAAAGTAATATCAAGAGCCGCGGATTGAAAGATAACTTAAGCCTACATAAAGGTTGATCAGAGGGAAGAGGAAACTAAAGAGTTACATCAACTAAGTAAATCAGGAGTCTGATTACTAGACCTAGAAAATTATAGACATCGTGATTGAGAACATTGCAGGATCACTCTTAATATTAGAGGTACAAGAGAGAAAGTACAACAACCATATTCTATAATGGCCCTACGATAAAGCCAGTTAGAAAAGTACCAGCCTCATAAGAAGTCAGTACGAAGATCCCACCGTATTGTGGATGTACCAGAGGTGCAAGTATTATAATAGAGCTTCAAGTTATGGACGTGAATTATACCTATGTTGAAGGGAGGTCATCAAATAAATAGAAGATGCGATGCAATATTTTAAGGTAGTAAGGTAAAGGTGAAAAACGTACGAAATAATCCAATACAAAAGGTTATGAATAGTCCATACTTCAGATAAAAGGCTAGAAGTGCGGGGATTCAGTATCCAGGAATAATAGCGGCATCGTCAGTAGCATATCTTCCGTCCTATGGTTTCTAGGTACCGAGAGGTCTAGTTAAGAGAGTAAAGTAGAGTTAGAGATGATGTAATGTCTCGCTTGATATTCCAGAATAACATAAGGAAATATATGGTGCAAACAAGTTGAAGGAAGGTTGCAAATAACATAAATATATATTAGTAGGTTGCAAGCTAAAGTATGGTAAAGCGACAAAGTTTTAGGAAGACGAGGGGAAGGATAAGAAAGGGAAAGTGAGAAGGTGACGAGAATGGATAAGTCCTCGGGATTAAGCCCATGAAAAAAGAAAAAGAGCTGATAGTTTCTCTAAGTTATAGAAAGTTCAGTACAACCTAAATGAACTCAAGGGAATCTAAGACTAATAGCATCTATGGTGGAATAAGGGTGTGATTGTGATAGATAAAGGATGACGTTTGGGCCTTCGATTGAGTAATGATTTGATGAATTGTACAGGATTAAACTACCCTCGAAAGGTAAATCATATTGGGATACTATGAAATACGATACGGAAGTATAGTATCGTATCGCCCCCAGGTGGATCAAGAATATTACTTCAAATGTTCTACGATGAGACGTAAGCCCTAGCGGCAGTGTTACATAAGAGATCAATGTTATTAGTGAAAGATGATAGATCAACATTAAGGTGAATCAACAAAGGATGGAAAAAAGTCACAAAGTATGAGGTGAAATTGGGTCGTCATTCTTAAGATGAACAGTATGAAGAAGCATTAAAGGACATAGATTTATACATATAAAATAAACAACGAGAGTAACCTGGAGTTTGGTAGCAGACCTTAGTAACGATAAATGAAAGTAAGAGTTATGGCAGTGACGTCATGCAGATAGATAACCGGGCCTATGAAATAAGATATAGCAATATTCGTAAGTTAAAGAAAAAAGTACCGAGCAAAAAACTTCAAGTATGCCTATAGATGCCATAGGGACATCTTGTCAAGCTCTGTATATGTTGATAAAGTGAGTCCTAGAGATTAGCTAAAAGGTGGAGGAAAAAGAAGAGAAGAGTCGCATAGGCGCACTCACAAGGTCAGAGTCGTACATGTTGCATGATAAAAGGTAGAAACAGTTACGAGATTGGAAGGATTCCAACTACAAGTCGTGGTGTGAGAAGGAGGCCTAAGAAGGGAATGCCTTGGACTTTGGATTCATTCACAGAATAATATGAAAAGAAGAGTACTAAAGTATTCGCAAGAGCTATGGGTTATGAGAATGATAAGTGCATCAGTCAACTTTCGAGGACGAATATTCCAAAGGGAGGGAATGATGTTACACCCCATGTTTTCATACGTGGAAGTACGCCATAAGTAAATTGACATAAGCTCGAAAATGAGATGTTACATCCCCCATTTTCGTACATTGAAGTTTCGTCGTAAGTTAACCGACGTAAGTTTGGGAATGAGATTATTTTGAGATTATAAGCATTATGCTATTTCAAATAAGTGAGAAGTAAATTCGTGAAGGTGAGAGGGTAAGCAAATCGAGGAAAATGAATTTTCGTCAAAGTTTGTTATTTTAGGATAAAATACGGCCCGAGCTAAAATATCCGACATTTATGGACTAGTGTCATACAAGGTACCACATGACCATGATAGTAAGGTGTATAAGATTTGTTAAAAGTGAGTTGTATTTTAAGTAATTTGAGATAATTCTTAATTGTGTGGATAATCGGGTAATTATTAATTTTAGTTGGAGATTAATAATTAATTAAGGTGTTATTGTTTAATTGGTTGGGAATGGGTAAACATAAACGTGGCAGCAACACAAATCAAACTAAGTGACTCATTAATTAAAGTGAAAGGTGGCAACTAACGTTATGTGGCTAAGCCGCCACCAGAAGTGAGCCACGCCCATTCAAACATATACATAGAAGATTTTTTACCATTTTTGCTTCATCTTGGTGTGCTCTCATTCTTGGCAAATCTATTATAACATTCAGCACCTTTCATTTGGCATGGAGAAGGAATTAACCAACGTTCAAGCTTAGTTAAGGTTAATTCTTTGGGAATTCATGCCAACAACTTGAGGATAATTATTTTGAATATGATCCAAAGTTTGAATATTCGTCTACGACCTTCTCGAGTTCTTATGAGCAATTAAGGTATGTTAAGGCTATTCCTTCTTTACTTTTGGCGTGATTAAACGAAATGAGCAAATGCACAACTTCCATTAATGACTCTATTCATAGAAGTATTAGAGATGCCTATGTTCTTGAAAATACGTAAGTTGATAAAGTTTGTTTCATAACATTAATCAGAGGTATGAAGGTCATATGACGTTCCGAGAGATTTTATTGACGTACTTCTCATGAATTTCATTCATTTATATATATATATATATATATATATATATATATATATATTGACCCATGACCAGACGACGTATATACT